>JAHDVE020010523.1:0-154457 GCA_022606495.2 Halesus radiatus | reverse complement strand
CAAATCTTTATGTGTTGTACTATGTAATTATTAAAATCTTTAATTTGTATTATCTTAAAAGTACATCTGTTGACTAGTACTCGTATTGCGTATTATCTCTACTGTGAGTGTTACTAATGCACCCACATAACCCCATTAAATTTCCCAATATCAGGTATCAAAACAAATCTTTATGTGTTGTACTATGTAATTATTAAAATCTTTAATTTGTATTATCTTTAAAGTACATCTGTTGACTAGTACTCGTATTGCGTATTATCTCTACTGTGAGTGTTACTAATGCACCCACATAACCCCATTAAATTTCCCAATATCTGGTATCAAAACAAATCTTTATGTGTTGTACTATGTAATTATTAAAATCTTTAATTTGTATTATCTTTAAAGTACATCTGTTGACTAGTAATCGTATTGTGTATTATCTCTACTATGATTGTTACTAATGCACCCACACAACCCCATTAAATTTCCCAATATCAGGTATCAAAACAAATCTTTATGTGTTGTACTATGTAATTATTAAAATCTTTAATTTGTATTATCTTTAAAGTACATCTGTTGACTAGTACTCGTATTGTGTATTATCTCTACTATGATTGTTACTAATGCACCCAGATAACCCCATTAAATTTCCCAATATCAGGTATCAAAACAAATCTTTATGTGTTGTACTATGTAATTATTAAAATCTTTAATTTGTATTATCTTTAAAGTACATCTGTTGACTAGTACTCGTATTGTGTATTATCTCTACTATGATTGTTACTAATGCACCCAGATAACCCCATTAAATTTCCCAATATCAGGTATCAAAACAAATCTTTATGTGTTGTACTATGTAATTATTAAAATCTTTAATTTGTATTATCTTTAAAGTACATCTGTTGACTAGTACTCGTATTATCTCTACTGTGAGTGTTACTAATGCACCCCCACATAGCCACATGAAATAATGAATTCACAAAAAATTATTATTAAGAGCAATGCAATATCAATACCTTTTTGGCAGATCTCGCACTCGTAGGGGCGGTCCTCACTATGCACCAGCATGTGGTGGTTGAGAGCGTTGAGGGACCGGCAGCGGCGCCCGCACAGCCGGCAGCGCACCTCCTGCTTCCGGCTCAGCTCCCGCTTCATGGCGCGTTCCTGCTCCGAATCCAGCTCGAGAATGGAGTATGGCTCCTCGACGTCCCCCGTCAGATCCACCTCCCGCCCGTCGTACACATAATCAAACGATTTCCCTCGACTGCGGTACAGTTCTCCGTTGATTACTGAATGAATTAACAATTCATTTTTGTCAACATCCTCGTTGTTTTCAGGGTCATCGTAACTGTCATTTGTAAGATTAAAGACTTGTTGGTCGAAGTCTACCTGCAGGTTGGAGAAAGAGCCACTCGCAGGGACTTGAGACAGCATGGCCACGTAATCCAACTCTCTACAGAGATTGTTAATATCATCATTACCCTTCAACTCCGTACAGATGTCTGTGTCTCCATTATCATTCATGTATAAATGTTTTACCTTTAACAAAATGTATCCACTACTTTTACTTGATGCTATTTAAATAAAAAATATGCAATAATTAAAAGTAAACTGAGAAAATTTTATGAACCAAGGAAAGTTTTTTTTTTATATTTTAAGATCAAGATATAAAAATGCGTAGCGCCACATGATTGTAAATAATGAAACATAATTTAAAGATCATAAAATCGTAACTTGTTAGAAGTCTGGTTGCGGCCAAGATCCCAAGTTCGAATCCCGGTCACAGTAATAACCTATTTGAATTAAGTATTTTTTTATCTGATAATAATGTATATATTACCGATTCCAGAATGTTATCATTGTCAGCTTGGCATTCCGAGTAATAATTTAAAATATTTGTTGTGTTCTTCACATCTTCAGACTGCCTCTCAGAAATATTGAGCAGCGAAATGTTCTCATTGTGTAAATTGCAGCTTTGATTATCGGATTCACTGGCTTCAAACACTTTTCTTTTCCTCAGAGATTCGGATTGCTCTTTTATATATTCCACAAACTCAGAACACTTCATTATTCCCTTTGTTGATAAATTATTCTCTTTTATAAAACTTTTAACGACTGCTTCATCAGGTTCACAATCATCGCGAGGCTCGGAGTCCGGTGGAGAAGATTTGTCTTCTGTATTTCCACTGATGTCTCTTTCTATTACTATTTTTACAAGACCATTAAATAATATTTGTTGCCTTTGAAAGCTGTCATGAATAAATATTTGTGCCGGAATCAAGAAAGTGCTGTCATCTTCATCAAAATTTAATGTTTTAGGCCTAAAAGGAAGTTGTAATAGAGGAAATTCCTCTGAAATTACAGCCATTGTGTTCTACAGATTTTCACTGCCAATCTCTGTAATTAGAGGAAGAATACAAATTATAAATATACATATCATTATAACGTATAGTATTATTACTTTCAAAGCTAAAATCAAAATCATAATCTAATTTTGTACCTTGCGATTGGGAAACAAAAACAGGAATTTACTTTTTTACCTTCCTCTCTGAGAGATAAATTTGATTCTGCAATTTTAAAACAACAGTAAAGTTATCATTTCAGTTCTAAATGAAATTAATGTTCAGGAAAAATTATATATTTTAAAGAACATACCCTTGCAATAAAAATTGTAATATAGTCGTACATAAAATAATATTGCGGTTAATATTTGCTACGAAGTCCTTTATATTCGTTAAAACATGTAATTAGTAAAACTTTAAACTACTTTCGAACCACGCAGAACTATTTTCATAAAGGTACAAAGTTAAAACATGACTTATTTGATTGACTATATAACATAATAATAATATACATAATAATATATGTAGTTTTATTTAACTAGGTTTAATTTGACATTTAGATTATTGTCAACATAACTTGGTACATTTTTGCACAAATAATCTAAATTCACTTATATTTAGCAAAGTGCAACAATAATACAAAATACGCGCATATTTTTTTGCATGGTGTTCGTCGCTACCATTGGTGAAAAGTATTGTCATAGATATACCTTTCACAGTATTGTGTAGGTACTTTAATCACATTTCCGTATTTATTATTTAACCATCTTTGTGTCTATGACTTGTAAATGTCATTTATTCTGATTTCTCTTTGTTTTTTCTTGGTATTTTTCTAATAATATTTACTATCAGATCACAGATAAATTTATTCCAACTCGAGTTTTAGAAGTTATAAATAGCCTTCTCCAGTTCATTTTTAGACATGGTTTTGTAAAATCTGGAAGAGTTATTAACTTTTTAAAATGGAAGACGAATCGGTTATCGGCGATTGGATTAGACAAAAAGTTCTCGGAAGTGGAAGTTTTGGGACCGTTAACTTGTGGCGAAACTTAAAGACGGATGAAAATCTCGCCATTAAAATTTGCAAGTTGGTTAATGATGTGCTGACCGCGAAACATAAAGAACGATGGTCCAAAGAGGTAGAGATGATGAATTTAATTCAAAATGCCAACATTGTCGGGACAATCAAACTTCCCAAGGAATTGGAAGTGGGATTAGCTCCTAGTAATATTTCTAAACTGCCTATGTTGTGTATGGAGTACTGTAGCAAAGGTGATTTGAGACAATTGTTAAACCAGCCAGAAAATGCTACTGGGGTGCCAGAACCGGAAGTAAGAAGTATCTTGAGTGACATGAAGTGCGCCTTGAGCCACCTTCACCAGCTGAAAATAACTCACCGAGATCTGAAGCCTGAGAATATTGTTCTGCAAGTAGATGTTAACAACAAGGTCACATACAAACTCATCGACTTAGGTTATGCCAAAGAGATTGATTCTAATTCAGTATGTGCCAGTTTTGTGGGAACCCTCCAATACTTGGCCCCGGAGCTACTGTACAGCAAGACATATAGCAACACGGTGGACTACTGGTCCTTCGGCCTAGTTGCCTTCGAATCCATCTGTGGCACCCGCCCTTTCCTGCCTCACATGCCCCCCGTGCAGTGGATGAATCTCGTTAAGTCCAAGACTTCCGATAACATCTGCGTCTTCGAGAACTCTAAAGGAGAAGTGGAATACTCTGACACAATGTTCCACGAAAACCACATCTCCTCTTGCCTCAAGGAGCTTGCAGAAAAGTGGCTACGGATTGCTTTGGAATGGGACCCCAAGAAACGTGGACGTATCGGCGATGACAAGTGTGTGAAGTTCACTCTACCCGAAGACCCTGTGCTGCAGAATGGGGCGAGCACTCCGCCCTCTCCGAGAGAATCCTCTCTAGTTATATTCTCTCTACTTGAAAGTATTTTATCCAAGAAGATTATTAAGTTGTTTTCCGTGTCGACGTACGAATACCTCAGCTATGAGATAGTCGACAGTACGACGGTGGCCACACTGCAGAGCTGGGTGGAGCGAGACACCGGCGTGACTGTGGCGGACCAACTGTTGGTTTCCTTCTCTCAGAGTGAAGTGGACAAGACAAGCCTGGCTCACGTGTACTGGAATACCACTTACCCTGTCATGTTGTATGTCTACCATCATGAACGTCTGTTCCTCGATGACAAAATCCAACCAAAAATTCCACCAAGACTGCGCTACTGTTTAGAAAATCCAAAGATCAAATGCAAATACAGTCAGTTATTGGAATTGTACACGAGTACCCTCTTCTTTATCAGGACGGAGAAACAGCACTACGATTCCCTGGTCACCGCCCTATACCGCATGGTAGAGCACCTCAAGCAACACATCAGGAAGTTGTTTGTCAATCAAAACGAGTCTGATAAAAATATGGGCAAATTAAGTGAAAAAACTGCTCTGCTCACTTCAATATTGGAAGCAAACACTAAAAACTTAACCAAATATCAAAAAAATGGTCGCCTTTCTGAATATGTGAAACATTATAATTCTTGGGCAAATAAAGCCGAATCCGAATTGGAGAAAAATGTCAAACTCCGAGATGCTTTTACTTTGATCACCACCCGCCTGCAGTCTGTGGCGCGGCGCTGTAACGAGATCCACGAGAAGAAGCTTTACTCTCAACTCAACACTACCGAATACAGAGATCTCCAGTACCAGGCCAACAGACTAGTGCAGCAAGTCAAGCAAGTTCCCAAAGAGAACCGCGGCTCGCTCGCCCCTTGCGTCGAAGCCGTTAAACTTATCTGTAAATGTCTCAAAGCTAGAGACAAATTATTGTTCAATGTGGAAATTCAAAAGACAGCTCAGCAAATCATAGACATCCACGTGGAGACCACCAAGATGAGTCAACTCATCACCAGTGCCGGCCAGAATGCTGACAAGCTGTCTGGCGACCTAACGCGCTTTATCTTGGAGAAGGAAGACATTATATTTGCTTGTTTAGATTCTATAACTGCGTCCAATTCTTCAAATAATGTTCCACCCCCTCCGACGGAAGAGGATTCCCAACCCTATTCGGTGGTTAATTTCAAAATAGGGGCGGCAGTCAGCGGCCCCAAGCCCCGCGACTTCTCTCGGGACACGGAGGAGTTGCACTCGATCCTGAAGGACAACATGAGCCTGCGCCAAACCTCCCGAAATATCATCCGCAAATCTTGCGAGGACCATAAGAATATTCTACAGGAAATGGACTTTAGTTTTCTGGAGCCGATGTGAATGTGTCTTTATCTACTCGTAGATAACAATTAAAAATAGCAAGTTTACTTTATCTGGCATCTCATTTCAGAATGTTGCCGTTGATATCAGATATTACTTTATCTGTGCATTCTGTTCCTGCTAACAACAACAGTTCAAACTTTCAGATAATTTATCCAAATTCAGATTGTGAATGCTTGTTTCATGCGTCCCCCTATTGATGAATTATGATTTATTTTAATCGAGTACCTACCTCCATTAAAATGAAACGTAACGTGATACACGCTCGCAAATGGCGGTAATTCAAAAATTTTATTAAAAAATACTTTAAGCGTTTAATGCTTTGAAATATTGGGATGAATTGTTTGTTGGTGGGTGTACATACAGAATATGAATTGGAATTATTGTTTTTTTTTTACAGTTACAGATAGTTTTTTATTACGTTTCTTTTAATGTGACAAAATTATAATATTAATTATGTGTTTTTAACACATAATTAATATTATGTGTTAAAAACACAATAAGATTTTCAATTTTTAATAGGAAATTTTACATTATCTGGAATATTCCATGGGAAGAAGATTAGTAGCATATTTTGGGATTCTATAGAAGCTAATCAAGCTAGCGACCAAAAATATAAGCAGAGTTCGGGAAGTTCCAAATATGTTAATTCATAAAAATCACCCACCTTCAACACTCTAGCACTTTTACCTTGCTTAGGTAGCTGTCAGCGCTCGAGTGGTTAAAGCATGAAACTCGTCTATTCCAAAGTTTGATTATTAAATAAGAGTATTGTAAACTGCCAAAGAGAATAACTCAATTCTTAATCCGATTGTATCCGACGGCCTCCTTAGCCTAGTTGTCTAACCATTATTGTCAGTGGGAAGTCTTTCAATCACCGGGAGTTTGGGATGACTGTACTAATGTAATTATTGTTTTTAAATATAATATGTATGTAGTTTTCCAAAGTTCAAAGTATCCTTTTTTTCTAAATAAGAACATAATTTTGACATATTGTACTTATTTGTAGGTGATAACTGAGGGAATTTTTTATACAAGTTGTGTCTGTGTTTCAACAATACATCGTCGCAGGAAAGCAATATTGCTGTAGCAGCCAAGGTCATGTAAAAAAAAAGCAGAATTTTTCCAACATCATACAGGTCTTTTTTTTCATTATAGAGTCACGGGACCCAGATAGATGCAGAAAAAAAACCTGTGGAATGGTTTATACAAAGTATTTTCATGGATAGTGGTGGTTACAGCAATATTACTTTCCTACAATGACATTAAGTTACCCGGTTATATATTCCAAATGGCATTTGCTCAAGTGGAAAATGCCTTAATGAAGGAAAATGCATATCACTAGGGGGATATGGACAAAGCCTGTTAGTCTGTTACCAGTTGTATTAAATACTTGTATAAAATATGGAGAAAATAAAAGTCATATGTAGCAGTGGCGGCTTGTGACTTTTGAGTCAGCTAAAGTGCTAACATTGAAAAATACGACGTTATTGATGTTGTTGAAACCGAAAATGTTTTTTTTTTTTCAAAATTTCAATTTTTTGTATGGAGGTTTAGAAGATAGGTGCCCCACCTCTAAATCTTCATACAAAAAATTGAAATTTAAAAAAAAAAAATCATTTTCGGCTTCAACAACATCAATAATGTCATATTTTTCAATCTTGCACTTGCACTCTAGCTCACTCAAAAGTCACGAGCCGCCACTGATATGTAGTGGTTGTGACTTAAAGTATAAAAATGTTTAGTACATACATTGATGGTCTCAACCAACAATGTCGGATGTAATTTCTTGTTATACTCGTAGCTGTTTAAAATTTCATTTCTACGTGTTCAGAGTTTCCTATTGTTTTTGAGATAAACAAATATAGTGTTATTTTTAATATTTTGTATAAATTCCTTTTTATTTCATTGGAAAAACATTATTGCAATTACTACAGCTCTTATGCAAAGTTACCAATTTACACATCCGACATTGCTCGTTGAAACCGTCAATATGTATATAAGTAACGTATGTAAATGTATGTATGTAACGACACTACACACATATTTAATTTACACATTAATTTGATCTCCTGGTTTCTCCTCGAGGGGTTCTATTTTGAAGCCCCCTCGATGAGATGCCTTTACAGAAACGGCACTACATAATTGTGTGTATATATGGAGTATCCACGTATTTTTATTACATATTAAGATGGTGCCTTAGTGAATACTCAGTGATAAGTCACCTCTGTGTGACCAACTGGTTGAATTTTTATAGTCTATTTCTTGTCAGAATGATTTACAAAATAAAGTAAATTTATATTCAATTTCATTTTAATAAGAAAAGTTTCCATAATTTGGTTCCACGGTGAGTTTATTAACTCTAGAGAGTATGATGTATTGTATACTTTTAAATAAAATATAAACTATCGAAATAATAACTCAAAATTAAAATAATTAATTAAAAATTTCAATAATTTGATCAAACCGATAATAAATTTTGAAGCAAGAGTTCAACAAATTAAATGTAATTAATAAATCGTTAAATTGATTCAAAAACATTGTAAGGGTGAAAATTTATTTTTAAACTGATATTATTCTTAGTTGGGATTAACTGACGTCCAATTTTTCGAGTATTTTATTTTGATAATTATGTGTACAATAATATGTTTGACTATTGCTCATGTACGTACATGCCACCATTTTGTTTTAATTAATTATTATAATGTTTAAATTTGAGTCAGAAAAGCCTGTGATGACGTATGAAAACTTCTCTATAAGTATTATGTACATACATACTTTGTTTTTATTATTTTTTTATCTGTTTTTATTTTTCCTAAAAGAAAATAATTTATAGATCCTTAGGCTCAGCATTTTATTTTATCATAGTGGCTTTTTAGGTAACTTTTTGGACAATTGTCCCGAATGTTAGAATTTATATTTTTAGGTAACTTTTTGGACAAATGTCCCGAATGTTAGAATTTATTATATTTTTAGGTAACTTTTTGCACAATTGTCCCGAATGTTGGAATTTATATTTTTAGATAACTTTTTGGATGATGTCCCGAACGTTGGTATTTAAGTATTTTTTGGAATTAAATTCCCTTTCGATACCTTCAAACTGTTTCAGAAACTAAATTAAAATAGCTGAATTGTATATGTTTTTATTAATTTTTTAAATTTTACTTTTTTAATAATTTAATAAATATGAAATATTTACAACAAAAAACTCTAATTATTGTTTTGCCAGTTGATACCTGGGCCCCTAGCACGGTCGATCGATAAAAACCTATATCAATACGATATTGACTAAATTCCTCATCTATGATTATGAGGCAGCGTTAGGCGATATGTGCGAGCACGCTCAACAATTAATATAAAAATATTCGCATGATTTGGCTGTCAGCTGAGCTTCAGTTAACTCAATATACAGAACTTTTTAATAATGTCGTTCTTTATGCAAAATTACTGGCTTATTAATCAACGGAGGCAAACTAACGAAGCTCGTAGAACAAGGAACTCCAGTCCATTTTTTTTTATCAATATTGTCATCCTAACTTAATTTTCTGCTTAATTAATTTTTTTTTTTAAATTTCGTTTTCATGGTTAAAATAATTGTTCAAGTTTCAATTTTTTAAAGTCCACACAAAACGCGCGAAATCTATGGCTTGTTGGGTGTGACGTCACACAAGCAGTCGGATTGGCGGTTCAATAGGCAGTAATCGATATTGTATGGATTCCATACAAAACTTCGAGAACTTTATACTCAAATTGAACTGCTTTTAATTAATAATAATAATAATAATTGGATGATTTGTATAGCGCCGTTTTTATGAAAAATCACCTCAAGGGCGCATTGAAGGGAACATTGTAGAATATCAGAGTCTCGTTACTATTGTAGGTGCATTGTACCAAAGTGCAAAAATACATTCATATCTGCAACTGATTAACAATTTATCAGCATTCAAAGAAAGTCCATATCTCGCATTTAATCCAACTTTTTTAAAACCTAAACTGGAAGACTAGTCTAACATGTTGGTAACAGAAATGCGTATTATGATACCGCCGCATATCTCATATATCGATACCGGATCCACAGATATTAGCACTCTGACCGTTCCGAGATATTGAATGATATTTTGGTATTTATATCTATTGAATAATGATTTAGTACGTGACAATAATAATAATACTACTTTGATGATTTTTATAGCGCCATTTTGGCAAAAATCACAAAGGATGCTGTACAAAAGTTTTTTTTTACCCAATGCTCTTTTTTTCATTATTGAAATTTAGTGCAATTTAATTCATTGCAATATTATATTTCTCTTTTAAGCAATGCTTGTGTAGAGAAGCGGAGTGTACATATTGCGTTCAGATGGTTATATATTTACACAGTAATGTTTCCCAAAGTGTCACAAGAAGATGCTTAAATAATAATAATAAAAATGAAATGGTTTACATGTTTATATTACAGAGTTGGTGGTTTAACCTTTCAGCGGGCGCGCTGTCGTAAAATTTATAACAAATGCTCCATATCGCTTCCCCCACTTTCACCACTTAGAGCTATTCGAGGATCAGTGTCTCTCTAAACTACAGACGTACCCGGTGTGCTTAGAAGTTTTTGTTATTCATTGATATTTGGAAATTTCCGTTGAGCGTAAATTTTACGACGCGCGCCTTAAAGTGTAAGTATATTAAATAAAGTACTTTTTGCTATTTATTTCTCATTTATATCGTTTCTTTTATAGCTAAATGTATTTTATTTTTATTTTAGACGTTATGAAGTTGATGAGACTACAAGATGTTGACACTTACTTTCCCTCGAGTGACAGCGAGTTTTCAGAAATAGAAATCAAGCAACAAGCTGAATAAAGTGCTACCGGGGCACAATAAAAAAGAACAAAGCAGAAATCCCAAAAGAATTCTTGCCGGACAAAAGCAGAGCTATTAGCTTTTTGGTTTCCAAAAGGAAAAAATGATGCTTTCCTATCTACCTCGGAAAAATAAATCTGTAATATTACTCTCAACATTACATGACGACAATGAAATGGATCCTGTCACCAGAAGGCCTCAAGTTATATTGGACTACAACGAAACCAAAGATGGAGTGGATACAGTTGACAAAATGTTTGCCGCTTACTTGGTCTCTAGAAAAACAAAGATGGCCGTGTGTAGTTTTCTACACTCTAATGAATATTGGCGGCATATATGCTCAAATTTTATACAAATTTTCCTGTCCAGGAAAGGCTCCAAAGCATTGAAGAATTTTCCTAAAAAAATTGGCATTGACCATGATGAAAGAGAATCTTATCTTTAGGTGGTTTGCAACAATTGTAAGGATGATAATATTGATTCTGACTAATAAATAGGTCGATAAAATATTTTGTTTTGAAATAGTAACATATCTAGAGTGTTATTTCGTTTTTGTTTAAGAAAATCAAATACATATTTTTAAACCACTGTCCATTTATCATTTTTCATAACCTTACAGCAATTCCCTAACATTTATATAAAGAAAACACCATTTACATAGAGAAAACTTCATGATGTAAAATTTACGACAAGAGCTCGCTCATGGGAAATTACTCAGCGCGCCCGCTGGAAGGTTAATTAATAGAAAAAATGGAGTAGCGACAAATTTTTGTTTTAGAAGTTAAAATCATAATGTAATACACGTAATGTACAATGTGACGTAGGATATTTAACATATAGCATAACGGTACTAGTGGTATATTATGTTGTCTATTTTATCACTAACTATAGACAGTCTATCATATCGATAATAAGTTGTGGCATTACTGACCGTGCTCGATTCATTCGATATTCATCGTTATCTAATATAATAAATCTTTGGTATCGCCGATATTTCAATAAAAATTATTCCTTCGGTGTCAACAATGAAAAAAACTATAAAAATGGCTAGAAATGACAATATATTAAGAAATTTTAAACCGTTATGTCCCAGACACTATTAGGTCTACAGAGACTATTTTGATTTCAAATTGTACGCAAATTTTGTCTACTTCAAAAAGTATTAAATGATTTATCCCGAAAAATTAGTCATTCGGGATTTCGACAAAAACTGAAGAAAGGTCGAAAAAAAATTAAAAAGTTTAATTTCAACTACAAATCCGGAGGTTGTGGGTTTAAATCCCAGTGTGCGCATGTAAATTTGATTTAATTAATCTGCGTCGTTTTACATTTAATTCGTTAAAAATAATATATATAGTGTATAATTATGGTGCGTTTCAAAGTGAAAAATGCTTGAAATGGCTTTAGCCGTGTTTAGCGCCAAGATCTGAATAGCCCGGTACTTCTCCACCTTCCTCTCCCCCATCGCCTTCCCCTCCCCATACCTTTTGCCCTTACAACATACCCCAATAAGGGATGCCATAGTCCCATTGGCTTCGGACAGTTTGAACTCTTGTGCGGTATCCGCATAAAAAAATAGGAGTGTCAGGAGAATTCATAATGCGAAAGTAAATGGCAGAAGAATTATTCAATCAATGCAAAAATGATATGAAAAAACCCTTAACAGCACCCACCATGAATAACATAATACCGATAGACTAATATATCAATATTAAGTAATATCACAAAAGAACAGGTGTGATACAAAATCTACGTATAATTATATACAATAAAAGTTATATATTCAGAATCGGCATTTGCTGATCTATACGAATATATATTTTTCAGTGGAGTTCCTTATTGAAAGACGTATACGCAATCAATTGAATCTGTTCGAGCTTGGAGAAACGGAACTCAGACAGTTGTTCAGAATATCACGAGTTATCAGTGGCATTACAATGCGAGTTATGGCTAAAGATCTCATTGACCAATTAACTCCTTTATTGGTGTCCAAAGTACATGCGGACTGCCGATGTATATTAAAGTGAGTGTATTTAACATTATTATGATACGTATCTTAGTAAACATTCATTCGACATTGACAATTTATTTGTGTGTATGTTTGACATTTGAGAATGCCGATCCATAGACAATATCTGCCAGTGTCGCTATCGTAGTGCGATTTCTCATTTATTTTGTGGACAATATCGGATTGGCTATCGTACGTCTAACGAAGGCAACCGTGCTCAGGAAATGGATATAAAATCCTTGTCGGTTAAGCCTATCGATCCGATATTGTTAAGTTACGTGCTGGGGCCCCTGTTCTACCATAAAGCAATAGAAGTTTTCATCACTTATGATTTAGTAAAAGCAAGCAGGCGGATATTGCAACAACACTTGACAGTTTCATGAAAAGTGCATTTATTAATAATGATTAAATATTACATATTGTCATTGTCACCCACAACACAAACAGGTGTATCTCATATTTAGCAAATTTCCAGGAGAGCCAAAAAACTATTTTTTCCAGATTCTTACACATTTTATTACATGTGTAAGAATCCAGCAAAAAAACAGTCTTTTTTGTTCTCCTAGAAAATTGCTAAATATGAGATACTATCCAGTATTATGTATCTGGCTATCAATATTGGGGGTGCCATAGTCCCACTAACACCAACGGTTGGAACTTGTATAAAAAAAGGTTTAATGCTTTGGAGATCATTCATTGTCTATTAATAAAACTATAAATTTCTTACAAAACTTAATTTTATTTGATTCAGTTGCGATTGAAACAAAATGTGAAAAATGCATAATGTACAACAGTAAAAATTGACTAACATAAAATCAAATACTGATTTAATTCATTCCTAAAATAGAAAACAATATTATAATACGAGTATGGTACAAAAGTAAGTAATATTATACTTTTAAAACCTAGCACTTTAATTTCTATGTGATTTAAGTGTTACATATTCTTAGTGAGTGCTGTGTTTGGAAATGGGGTGTCAATGACATAGATCTGAACGTCGGGCGACCGCAAGCCTTCACTGAGCGCGTCTTTTGGTTCATTCTTAGTCTCAACATTTTGGTAGTTATTATCTAAACTGTCTCCCGTCAGCACTATCTGCGAAATGACCGTCTTGTCTAAATGCTTATCGAAGGAAATGAGGGTCTTGGAATCCTCGGACATGCCGAGGGACGAAGAAGAGTCCGATTGCGTCTTGTCAAATGCCTTGGCCGACTTCTCAAACTCGGCGTGCGTCTTCTCATAGGCGGCCTGAGCGCCTTCGAAGGCGGCCCGCTCCTCGGGGTTGTCCTTGTTGTAGTGGATGGGGTAGTGATTCTTCAGCTCGCTCAGGAGACGGAAGCTTTCCAAGCAAACTGTGCATCTGAAACACATTGATTCAGAATAATAATAATAATAATACTATATACGATTTATATAGCGCCGTTTTTGTGAAAAATCACCTCAAGGGCGCTGCCTTGAGAACCTTGTATAATGATATCTATTTGTTTATCTGTGGTGAAAATGAAAGATGCAATGGATATTCGGATAAAAAAATAGGTAGAAAAGATTTAAATTATTTTCTCTTAGCATTTATTATAAACCATGACCAGTTAGGTACTTAGGGCCGTTCTTCCCAACCGTACTGAGCAACCGTAGAGCCGAAATTTTGCCTCAACACTGTGCAAATGCACAAATTGGCTCTTCCCAATGAAATTCTCGATCAAATTTATGATCAATTTTAGGATATCGATTTTTGTGGATTAAGTTCCCCTCGGCAGAAAACTAGTTATAAAAAGTGTCAACAGGGTGAACAAACATCACCGAAATGTCATTATTAGTTTACGATCTATTTTACGCGAATATTGAATGACAAAAATTTATTTCTCTTTTCAAATGTCAAAACATTTTTTTTTGTATGTTTTAAATAACTCTGAAGAGAACCCAACTTATTTTACTAATTATAAGCTACGCTTTTGTCTTATTTTTTCACTCATCGAAAAACGTTAAATGTACGAAATGAACAATGTGCTTTGCGGCATTATCAAAAATCAAGCTAACACTTTATTTTCAACATATTTTTAACACACGTTTGTGAAGTATAAAATATTGGTTTATGCATTAGTTTTTAAATCAAATGATATGTATTCATAACAAATACAATATTAACTCATCTATGTTAATTTTACATTGAAAGTTTTTACTTTGATGTCACTTTATTGTCTTAAAAGTGGGCGGCTACTATATTATCATGTACGAGCACAGCGCCCTTGAGGTGATTTTTCACAAAAACGGCGCTATATAAATCGTCCAAGTATTATTATTATTATTATGAAAGTGGGCGGGCACCTCCATAGGCAATTTTGGATAAAAAAATCCTTGGAAACAGGCAAACAGAGCGAATACTTTACAAAAAAAACTTGGCTGATTAAGTTGAGAAGAACTGCCGCTGGTACTTGAAATTTACTAATGGAAAATTACGGTGAATAAAGACGAGCTTTTCGTGAGGTAATAATTAAAGATTACGTTTACTTTTATATACATTGCCAGCTTCAGAAAAGAATTTCTCACTGTACACACTACTATAAGGAGATCAGGCACTGGTTAAAGTTAGTCAACCAACATGTATAAGAGTCACGAGTTTAACCTCGGCCCCATTGTTTCTAGCACGTACAATTCCAACTGGCCATATCCGGACATATTAAGACTTCTACTTTTTCCACTTATTCAATCAAAAACAAATAAGAAGTAGTTTTTTATTATTTTCATATTTGAGATATAAGACCAGGTGAGAGCCGCTGGGTGCAGGTTTTTCACGGATTTTTCCAATTTAGTTTTGGTGACCCAAGGCCCTTATAAAATAGGGGTTTCTAGACTATAGCCCCTTTAACCCCATTATGAATCCCAGTCGAATTATTTGTATGCAAATTACAAGAATGCGTTAGTGGTATGTACGAGGTGTGTTCAAAAGAAAGGGTGAATTTTGAATTTTCGCGGGCCGTGTACATTCGATTATCGATTTTTTTGTTGTTGTTATGTTGGCACACATATGTTTATCATATGTTAGCATTATCAGCCATTTTGGATAAGTGGTTTTTTTTTGACAACTGGAAAGATTAGTCACGTTTTTGTGTGTTCTTCGATTTTTTACTTTAGGTTCGTTTTCTGAGGCATTATCAGTCCGATTAAAGTGAAATTTTATATTTGCTTTATTTTCTATGTCCTCGTCAGCTTTTCTTCAAAAAATCCAAAAAATTGATTCTTTTTAGAAAAAAATTGTTAATAATTGTTGATCCTATGGTGGAATTTCCTAGTTTTGGTCGGAACTTGATAGCTGTTTTCTGGGGCATCATCAGTCCGATTGAAGTGAAATTTTAGATTTGCTTTGTTTTCTATGTCCTTATCAGCATTTCTTCAAAAAATCAAAAAATCGATGTTTTTCGTTTTTTACTAAATTTTTTTTTAGTAAAAAATCGAAGAAAAAACAAAACGTGACTAACCTTTCCAGTTGTCAAAAACAAACCACTGATCCAAAATGGCTGATAATGCTAACATATGATAAACATACGTGTACCAACATAACAAAAAAAAAAATCGATAATCGAATGTACACAGCCCGCAAAAATTGAAAATTCACCTTTTCTTTTGAACACACCTCGTATAAGCAAATTACAAGAATGCTTTAGTGAAACCCATGAGGTGATTTTTCACAAAAACGGCGCTATATAAATCGTCCAAGTATTATTATTATTATACGTATATGCAAATTACAAGAATGCTTTAGTGATACGTATATGCAAATTACAAGAATGCTTTAGTGATACGTATATGCAAATTACAAGAATGCTTTAGTGGTACGTATATGCAAATTACAAGAATGCTTTAGTGGTACGTATATGCAAATTACAAGAATGCTTTAGTGATACGTATATGCAAATTACAAGAATGCTTTAGTGGTATGGATATGAAAATTACAAGAATGCTTTAGTGATACGTATATGCAAATTACAAGAATGCTTTAGTGGTATGGATATGAAAATTACAAGAATGCTTTAGTGGTATGGATATGAAAATTACAAGAATGCTTTAGTGGTATGGATATGAAAATTACAAGAATGCTTTAGTGGTATGGATATGAAAATTACAAGAATGCTCTAGTGGTACGTATATGCAAATTAAGGGTCCATAGCCCGGTGGGTACGACACCCTACTAGAAATACTGACTTGTAGATGTTGTCCCCTATGTGCGAGCGCGTGTGCTTGACGAGGTCGTTGCTCTGCGTGAACGCCCGCTCGCAGTACGTGCACTTGTATGGCTTCTCGCCTGTGTGGATGCGGTAATGCCTCTTCAGATGGTCCTTGCACGAGAATCTGTAATCAAACAAGAGTTTCTTTCTAGTGTTTTAATCACACTACATCAAAGGAAGACAAATACCTTCACAAAACATTCTATTCCCTTAACTTCTAATTTATCACTAGGATTCACAATGTAGAAAATATTCACAAATAGAGGTTCATAAAATGGATAATAATTGTGATATGTTAAGCCAAAAGAAGCTGTAACGTAAATACTGACCCCGCGTCTATTATTATTATTATTGTCTACGGAAGAGATTTGTGAGAAAATGTCTATGGGAGACATCCGACGGAGCAGAGCTAAGACAAGATGGCGCCGGACATAACCTGACACGGGCGGTGGAGCTCGACGTGATTGAAATGGAGTTTTTTTTTATGTATTAGTTTTCCTGTTTTGTTTGACGCCAGGGAGCGTCTACCCTATTTACCCGAAGTGGGTATGTTTTTTTAATTACGGATGGCCAATTCCGTAAAGTGATCAAATCCAATCGCGCGTGCCAGGTGCGTTAGAAAAAGAATCCGTGCTGAGGATTAACGGGCTATATCGACGACCATACAGGACAAAAAGGTAGCATCCTCCCCTACTATTGTCTGGACCGCACGGAAGATGCTGTGGTGGATGGCGCTGCCGAGTGTCGTCATAGACCTCGCGGATGGTGATCGTGAGAATCGGTGAACATCAGGACTGTGGCGGCCTTACCTGATGCTGAGAATAAGAATCCGTCCACAAGAGCCATCCCTTTATTCTGGAAATGGTTTCGTTTTAAAATTAATCCTCCTCTCTACTCTTTTTTCCTCTAACATTACAATCTGGTTATGGAGCCAATAAACATTATGTTTTTCCTTTAAATAGGGTTTTATTTCTAGTATCATGATATACATCCCACTTCCCCGTGCTTCATACCTCAGATTCATCCACGAATACTGAGAGATAAGTCGAACAATAGCCGGAGGAGAGGTTACAAAGCCTAAAATTAGAAATTATAGAAAATTACTCACAATTTATTAAATAAGAATTTTGTTCCCTTTCTAAACCACCAGACAGAGCGCAAGCGGCGAGGCTTATAAATGTTAATACAAACCTAAAAGCCTCTTATAAATGTTAATACAAACCTAAAAGCCTCTTATAAATGTTAATACAAACGTAATAGCCTCTTTAATATTTTTTTCATTTATAAACCACCAGACAGAACGCAAGCGGCGAGCGGCGAGGCTTATAAATGTTAATACAAACCTAATAGCCTCTTTAATATTTTTTTCATTTATAAACCACCAGACAGAACGCAAGCGGCGAGCGGCGAGGCTTATAAATGTTAATACAAACCTAATAGCCTCTTTAATATTTTTTTCATTTATAAACCACCAGACAGAACGCAAGCGGCGAGCGGCGAGGCTTATAAATGTTAATACAAACCTAATAGCCTCTTTAATATTTTTTTCATTTATAAACCACCAGACAGAACGCAAGCGGCGAGCGGCGAGGCTTATAAATGTTAATACAAACCTAATAGCCTCTTTAATATTTTTTTCATTTATAAGCAAAAAAAATAGTAGAGTCGTAGTTAGTTAATGTGTACGTTACCTAATATTTATTTTATGAGTTTTCGGTTTCTTTAAATAATCTATTAAAATGTATGAAAAAAACCAATACATACAAATAGAGGCGCCACTGTCGCATGTCGCCATCCAAATGTATGGAAAATGTCAGAAGCCGGGCATATTATATATTTTTTGACATATTTGATATTAGTATCTAAGAAAAAATCCAAAAAAGTTAGATGATTCATTATCTACCTCATCCTGCATACGTCGCACTCGTGTGGTTTAACTCCGAGATGGATGAGCTTGTGTTTCTTGAGGGAGTTGGGTTTGGTGAAGGCGTGGCCGCACGTGTCGCACACGTACGGGTGCGCTCCCGAGTGCGTGCCCACGTGGCAAGTCATCTGTCCTGGAAACAACAACATAAATACATATTGTTAAAATAGGATAATATAAGTAACAGTTGAAGTGTTGAATTATGGAAATGGTTTCATTGAAATTTTTGTATTAAAATTCCACATAAGAACGCCAACAAAAGAAATTTTCAAATCTTTTGCAGTACCAAACATCTAAAATATCTATGCTAAGAATGTTTTTATCAAACATTTCAAAAAACCCAAGAAACTTAATTTTCACCCCACAAGATGAACCAAAATGACATGAATATTCCTAAATTTAAAACTGCTTTTAGACAAAGGAATTATAAACATCTCCCCACTAAGCTATATAATTCACTTTCACCGGGGATAACAAAAAAATAAATAAATAAAATAAATAAATAAAAAAAAAAGCAGAAAAGGCAAATGATTTCAAAAATCAAATCTAAACCTGGCCCAAAGAAAGTTTTATTTATACCTATTTAGAACTATTTTCAGTTCAATAACAACATTTTCAAACAAAAAGATGGCTTGGCTATGGGAAGCAGTACGAGTCCTTTAATAGCAGACATTTTTCTTAATAATTTAGAACAAAAAATCTTCAATAGCGGTGCGTTAATATTAAAAAATATATATTTTCGATAGATACGGGATTAAAAATACTTCATACGGGATACAAAGCAACACAAATTAATAATTTAGAAATACTTGAAATTAGGAAAAGCGATAATATAAAGGCTGATTTAATTAACAAACAAAAAAACTTTTTTGGCAACCCCATATTAAATATTTTCCCACTAAACAGGCCTTCCCACTCTAAAGACCAGTCTATAGACCATTCTAACAACTTTGTAATTTCCTAATTATCCCCTCTCCAACTACCTTTAACGTTTGTAATTCCCTAATTACTTATTCTTGTCATCCCCTCCCCACCTAACTCTAACTGATCTATATTGTAATTTTTAACTTTAATATACATTGATACCTGAAGAAGTGAACATCGTTCACGAAACATGTTGTATTGTATATCAATAAAGAGTGATGTATACAAAGTTATTTTGTTTTAATTAAAATACATAATGACATCAAAAAGTATAAACCTCCCAGAAGAATTCTTCTTCGAAAAATTAATAATAATTGGATTACTTCTATAGCGCCGTTTTCGTGGAAAAATCACCTCAAGGGCGAAAATCCCTCTAACAGTTGATCCCTCCGACAGTTGATCCATCCGGCAGTTGATCCATCCGGCAGTTGATCGCCTAAATGATTATTTCTGCTGCATGCCCTAATTTGTAAAGTAAGTATGCAAAGAGGATGTGCAGCCGTATAACAAAAGTCGATATACTTATATCTGCAAGCGTCTTGAGTGGAAAAGAATGTCATATTTTATTATTCGGCCGCATATCGTCACTGCATACTACTCCAGGGACTTTTATGTAGCGAATCTCCACTCAAGACCCCTGGAAATATAAGTATATTGACTTTTGTTATTCGGCCGCATATCCTCTCTGCATACTTACTTTACAAATGAGGACGTACAGCAGAAATAATCCATTATGGGATCAACTGTACACAGTAATGGTGACCCATGTGCGAGGTCACACAGCTCGACATTGCACAACATTGCCCGCATTCTTTTGCACGCAGGAAATTTTGACTTCATACTGACCTGTGAGGAAGCGGCCTTGGCCGTGAGAAAAACAGAGAACCAGCAAGAGTGGAGGCAGCTAAGACAACAGACTGACCTTTAGTGGAGAACCTCTTGGGGCAGAGGTGGCAGGAGTACGGCTTGAGGCCCGTGTGGCGCATCATGTGCTGGCGCAGGTTGGAGCCATTGTTGAAACCCTTGCCACACTGTGAGCAGAGGTAGGGCGTCTCGCCGGTGTGCGTCCTCATGTGATCCTTCAGGTTGCACAGCTGGGAGAAGGCTGACAACACATACATTTAATTAATTCACATCATAATATGTGCATTTTTACATCCCCACAAATAACAACTCTAGCATACTTATTTGAAGATTCATTTTCTAAAGGCTCTCTCTACTCAAGTGAAGAGAGAACCCTGAAATCCCCACCCACCACCTGCATTATTCGCACATTCTTATACAGTTCAATAATCACGTCTCTGGAACAACCTACCCCCTGATGTATGAGTGTCTGGGTGTTCTCTCAAAAGCAACATTTAACCTTTTCTATGCGTCAAAAATATGTGTGACATCTGTCACACGCGAGGCTCTTTAAACTATAGAAGCTTTGCGGCGCACGAGTGAGTTGCCCGCGAACAGGGCATGTATAGTGCGGCGCAAGGGTGTGCTTCCCGCGTCTATAAGGTTAAGGCTAAAATAAAAAAGCGACTTCTTTTGCGACCAATGTAATGTTTAGTTTTCACCTTTACGTACGCTTAGTGAAAGAGTCTAGTAAGGTTATACAATGTTTGGAAACTTGTGGTACAAGCAGGAAACTAGTGAATGTACATCACATAGAGAACCCAAAAATACTTTGTTCAGAGCATTTAGATTTTATTTACTACTTTTTCCTTTTTTTTTCGGCAACTAAAAAAATATTGGAGACGTGTCTATAATAATAATAATAATATTTATTTGAAACACACATTATTTTGGCGCTCTCGTAGCTGCCGGCAGCTTTCTATAAGCGCTCCAGTTTATCTGGGAAATATTGGGAAGTTCTTAATTTTTCCGGTGTTAAAATAGCGTAAAATAACCGCAATAATTTATAGGTTACATTTATAAAAATCATATAATTTTAGTGTGGCCGTTTCGGGCTTAAATCAAGTTTATAATAAAAAATCAAATAAAAACCCAAACATTTTAAGTTCAAATCTGTCACGTTGTTCTAAATTAACCCAAAAGCATCGGTCATCGGTCGAAGACGTTCGCCACATGTGCTTGTTAAAAGACCTTTGAATGTTAAAGCCTAGTGAAGTGTCCAAAGTGAATGGATGATTTACAATGTTATTCTTTGAACTATGGTGATTGTAAACAATACCGTATTCGACCGGGCTACACAACGCATACTTAATGGTGAATGTGTTATTTTGAACCATTTAATAGCTGCAAAGATATCGTTGTATAACCTTGAACGTTGTACCACAACCGCAACCCGTAAAATTAGATTTCGTGGCTGCCGAGAAAGGCGCAATAGGAAAAGACATTTGACGAGAAGATCTTCTGCTGTCACGGCGACCTGAGTTCTGACCTCCAGTCTACAGAGCAGATCCGGTGAATCATGCGGCCCACGGACGTGCCCGACCAGGCTGTTCTGCGACCTGCTGTGGTCCGCCCCCGACAAGGACACCACCGGCTGGGGCGAGAAATGGACGACACACTGGTGTGCTCTTTCCAGATCCTGAAGCCGGCCGACAAGCACTACCTGGCGTACGGGCAGACCAACACCAAGCGTCCCGTCAGGCCGCCCAGGGGCGTCACCAACAATGACAAAGAAGATTGGATATGGATATGGATCAGTTCCCCTGGCCCCCGTCCTCACCCGCCGCCCAACTTCACATAACTCCTATCATTTGTATTAGCGTTTTGCAATTGCTTTTTTTTTTCTCAATTTAACATGTATGAAAACTTAGATCAAGCCGTATTTAGTTTTGATAATTTAACTGCATCTCTTTATATGGTCTATAAATAATGTGTAATGATAGCCTGTCAAAAAAAAAAAAATGTAATAGATGTAATATAGGAATAATGTAAGAATAGGAAGTAAGATTTGTACAGCACCCTTGAGGTGATTTTTCACAAAAACGGCGCTATAAAAATCATCCGATTATTATTATTATTATTTTACAAAAATATTTAAGAAGGCTTTGACTGTCCAACTAGGAACAAATCCCATTTTAGGACAGTCAAATTGATAAGTTTACTTCGTATTAAGATACATATACATTAAAGAATATAAAAGAATACATTAAGTAAATTAAAAAAATGTTTAAATTTATTGTTGAGTAATAATGAATTACATATGAGATGTAAAAGTTTAAAGTATGATATGCATTTTTTAATTTACTGTAGAGAAATAATGAATTACATATGAGATGTAAAAGTATAAAGTATAAAAGTTTAAAGTATAAAAGAATAAAGTATGATATGCATTTATTTAATTTAGTGTAGAGTAATAATGAATTACAAATGCTTCGGCACATTTCAAAAGACAATAAACAGCTGATAGTAACACCGTAACAATGGATTTTTTCCAAATTTGATATAAAAAATTAACATTACTCGATTTACTAGAAAGCGAAAGCTCAAATCAAAAAAACTTATACTACAGAATCGACTCAAATGTAGATTCACCAGTTTCCCGGTTGTACCATGAGTTTCCGGACCACATGTTGCTGACAAGAACTCAAATGCAATTAAAAAACACTTCAAAATAATTTTAAAAAGATTCGACAATCAAACTAAAAAACAACAAACATTATAAGAGTATACCCCCATAAGATTGTATCATTATGCTATTAAGATAAATTTCCAACGCCACAATGTGCTTAGATACATCATATTATTAACTAACTAACCATCAAGCCGTTTCTCCGCAGGGGTAGGCAGAGAGGACGGACCGCCAAACAACTCGATCTTGGCATACACTTCTTGCTTCATTCACTTTCATACGTTTCATACATTCTCTTGTTATTCCGACTTCTGACATGGGCCGACTCAAGTATTTGATTCACTTGATCGTGCCACATCTTCCTTGGACGTCCCAGGCTTCTTCTTCCATTCACATTCGAGTCATATATTCTCCTTACACTCCTTTCTTCATTCATTCACTCTACATGCCCAAACCATCTAAGCGTCCCTTTCTTAATCTTGCTCACTACACTTACATCAGCCTTGCATTCTTTACGAATCTCAACATTTTTCACACGATCATACATGGTTTTACCACACATTCGTCTCAGAGATCTCATTTCTACAGCATTCAGTCAACTTTCATCCTTCCTCTGCCAGTTCCATGCCTCACTGCCATACATCAGAGTTGGTATCAGCACTCCATTGTGGACTGCTAGCTTCGCTTCTTTGGACAACTTTTTGTTTGCACCAACCGCATTCAGTCCTCCGTTAATGGAGTTTCCTGCATTCACCCTTCTTTCAATATCCCTATCAGTCTTTCCATCTCTCGTAAACATACTTCCCAAATACACAAACTCATCTACCTGCTCCAAGTATTCATCATTCACAACTATATTGCACACTGTTTTCGTACTCTCTCTTTCAAACACCATGACTTTAGACTTACTTACATTCATCATTAGCTCATTCTTCATACATACTTCGTTCATCCTAGATACGAGGGACTGTAGATCTTCCATACTGTACGTACTTGCAGACTACTCATTTTTGCAGCCGAGCCCACCTCTTTCAATTCTTGCATACAATTATCCATGTTTGCTTAACACCTTTTGTGATGTCAAACCACCCCGTAAAATCACCGTTTGCCCTAACGCCTGTATAAGATTTGTATTCACACCATACTTGGACAACACCTTCCATAACTTTTTTCCGTCAACTCGGTCGTATGCTTTTTGTAGATCTACAAAAGCACAGAAAAGTTTTTGACTTTTTGCCAGAAGCTTCTCTGTGAGCATATGCAACGAGAAAATCTGATCCATGCACCCCCTTCCACTGACCCTTTACCTTTGTATAGAGGCATGATCACAGCCCTTCTCCAATCTAATGGGGTCTAACCCTCCTCTAAACACTGGTTAAAAAGTTGGCATAACCATGTGAGAATTATACGGCTATCTCCTTTAAAGTATTCAGCAGCAATATTATCGAAACCAACAGCTTTATATTCTTCATACATTTAATTGATCTTTTAATTTCATCCATGCTAATTTTGGGAACATTCACCCTATCGTCATTCATACCTGACTCGCCCCTGGAATCACTTGACTCGTGTTGCTTTCGAAGACCTCTTCAAAGTATTTCATCCATCTCTCTTTTATATCTCTCTCAGTCATCAGCATTTTTCCATCTTTCGATTTTATCACTTTCACACATCCACTTTCTGGACCATTTCGGGACCTTTTGACCTCCTTCCAAAACAGTTTAATGTTTTCTTGGAAGTGGTTTGTCATTTTGATCTCCTCTTCCTCTTCCAGGCGTTTCTTTCGTTCTTTCACTCCAGCACATACTCTTTTCTTGCATCCCTTATAAACTTCTTTCGCTAGAAGCACTGCCAGTCGCTATAAGACATAACTACGCTTTCTTCTTCTCTAAGACCAGTGCTTTAATCTCATCATCCCACCATGCATCACCTTTCTTCCTACCTTGCGTACTTATCCCACATACCTCTCTAGCAGATTCACAAAGGCTCACTTTTATGTGATCCCATGTTTCGTCTACGCTTAGACCGTCCATATCCTTATCATTCAATCTCATCTCTACACAATTTTCATACTTACTTCTTGCATTATCGTTTTGCAGTTTTTCTATTCTGACTCTAGTTGGAGTCGACACCATTTTCACTTTAGAGCGCCAGCCGCGGAAGAGATTTACTCTCAACACAACCAGAAAATGGTCGGTTTCTACCTCAGCCCCTCTGAAAACTCTTGTGTCTGCGGTGACGGCTCTCAACCTAGAGTCAATTACCACAAAATCGATCATTGACCTTTCATTCCCTCTTTCCCACGTATATTGGTGGATACCTTTATGATTGAACAAGGTATTCAATACAAAAAGGTTCCACTCTAAACATACTTCAAGCATTCTGTTACCATTATCATTCTTTATTTTATCCCCAAATATACCTAAGGTTGACTCAAATCCATCCCGTCTAACTCCTACCCACCCATTTAAATCCCCTGTCATTATAATCCTTTCATTAATATTTTTTAATCTCATCACATCGCTCACACCACTCCAAAAATCATCTTTCACATACATCTCATAACTTATCTACCTTAATATATCCTATCATAAAACACACATGAACCTACCTATGTATATAAATACTTAACTAGTGCTAAAACATAACAAAAAGGAGAAAAAAAATAGTATTAAACTTAATTATAAGGTCATAAACTGCCCAAGATGAAAGTCTAACTAAAACTATTACTCACTTCTCACTGTTCCTTATCACATGGCACTAATCATTGTTATGGTAAGACAGTAATTATAATACATGGGTTCCATGACATCCGTCCAGGCGGAGAAAGGGTAGGGTGGCTGAGGCAGGGGGTAGAATCACCAGGCCATTCTCCTCCCTGGTTAGAGGGGTGTAACTACCTAATTCAAAACTTTTCACTATGTAGTCTCTTTTTTTTCATTATGTAAACAACTAACTCTGTAACTGTATCACGTAAACATTTTCATGTAACTTTATTATGTAAACATGTAATTTCATGTACAATCCGCTTCTCTACACAAGCATTGCTTAAAAGAGAAACGTAGTATTGCAATTGAATTATGTATGTATTCAATGTCAATAAAAAGATAAATGTATTAGAATGAATGCGAGCTTTGCGTACCTTTGCTGCAGAAGGGGCAGACATTGGGCTTGACGCCGTTGTGCTTGTTGATGTGGTCCAGCAGCTGATCCTGGCGCGAGTAGCGCTTATCGCAAATGGTACAGCGGTGCGGCTTGTCCTCCAGGTGCAGCTTCAGATGCCGGTTCAGTGGGTTCTTGGATGAGAACTTCTTGTCGCACACCTCGCACGAGAAATTCTTCTGCTTCTCCTTCTCCTTGTGGATGCGCATGTGGCTGGACAGCGAGTGGCGCGACTCAAACGTCATGCTGCAGTCCTCGCAGGGGTGCGCGACGGGGGGATCTCCGGACTCTTTCACCTCGGGCTGGTTCTCGAGGCCTGTGGAGTGCACCGCTTTGTGTCGCAACAGCAGCCCCTCTCGTTTGAACCTCTGAAAGCACTCAGAGCACTCGAAGGGTTTGCTCTCTGCGTCGTGTATGGCCATGTGTCGATTGAGTCCAGAGATCTTTATGAATGTCTTCTTGCAGACTTCACACTTGTGAGACTCCTTCTTCACCTTGAGGTGTATCTTCATGTGCTTCTCAAGGCGGGACTGTTTATAGAATGTCTTGTTGCACTCACTGCATGTGTGAGGGCCGCTTTTACCGCGAAGTTTTTTTCTTTTCTTTTTGATTAACGGCTCGGGTGAGTATGGTTCATCTGCATATGTGTCCTCCAGATTATCATCATCTTCGTCTTCCTCTCCATCGCGTTCCCCTGGTTCATGTTCATTTTCTTCCTGCTTCACCTTTAGAGGGGCATCTGATTCCACCTCTTCTTTAATTTGTATTTTTTTCATTTCCACATCAAACTCGGAGGATCGAGCCAAGTCACGTAGAATTGTATCATTCCTCTCTGACTGAGTCCGAAAAGCGTAAGCCGATGTTAAACTTTCAATACAACTTTCACATAACTTCTGCGGCATTCCATCCTCCTTCCCAACCTGGAAATAAATAAAAAGTTAACATTTTTTTAAGGACTTAATTCAACTGAACTTTTCAAATATGTACTGCATATTATAAATTTCCAAAACTGAGAAAAATATTAAATAATTACAATAAGGAACTCCAGTCCATTTTTTTTATTTTTTATTATTAATGTTGACATCCTAACTTAATTTTCTGTTTTTTTTAAATTTTTTTTAAAGTTCGTTTTCATGTTTAAAATAATTGTTAAAGTTTCAATTTTTTAAAGCCCACCAAAATGCACGAAATCTATGGCTTGTTGGGTGTGACGTCACACGAGCCAGTCGGATTAGTGGTTCAAGAGGCAGTAATCGATATTGTATGGATTTCATACAAAACCTCGAGAACTTTATACTCAAATTTAACTGCTTTTAATCGAAGGAAACATTGTAGAATATCAGAGTCTCGTTACTATTGTAGGTGCATTGTACCAAAGTGCAAAAATACATTCATATCCGCAACTGATTAACAATTTATCAGCGATACTGAATAGATCTGAATACCACGGTACCTCCCCACCTTCCTCTACCTCATCGCCTTCCCCTCCCCCTACCTTTAACTTTACAACATACCCCAATAAGGGATGTCATAGTCCCACTGGCTTCGGACAGTTGGGACTCTTGTGCGGTATTCGCATTAAAAAATAGGATTGTGAGGAGAATTCATAATGCGAAAGTAAATGGCAGAAGAATTAATCAATCAATGCAAAAATGATGTGAAAAAAGGACCCACCATGAATAACATAATACCGACAGATTAATATATCAATATTAGGTAATATCGGGAATGATACAGACCTATTTCTATTGAACTTTGTTATGATGGGAACCAGATGTGGTTAGAATTTTTGGATGCGATTTTAACCTTTAGTGCTTTGAATTATGAATGAAAAGGAAATTATAATCGCTTGCGTTAATAAGCATCTAGTAGTTTTCCACAAACGCGCCTGTCACGGAGTTGACAAAAAATTACAGTAGCCAGAGAAATATACAATTTTTTATAGGTTGTGGTACCTTTAATGGCTTGAAATAAAACTAAATATGTTACGCATCATAAGAAATAACAGGTAGAATAGAAATCCTCCGCTTCCAGAATAACTGAAGAAATAATCACCAAAGTGCCAATGACATGTTGTGCAAGGATCAGATCATTACGTAGACAAATTCGGTATGAATTTTCAAGAAAAACTCTCAAGTAGTCGCAATAATCAAACATAATGATTTTACGGGCCAAATGAACACTGTAAACAGGGAAATTATATGCAGTAAGGAATATTAAGAGCGGAAATAAACTTATTTAGTTAAGTTGGGCTTAAAAATGGCACGTGTGACGTCAGAAGCAGTGGTACCAACAGAACATGGTGTTTTGATGGTACGGTTTTTAATTCACTTTTATATAACGATTTATAAAATCTACGTATAAATATATATAATAAAAGTTATATATTCAGAATCGGCATTTGCTGATCTATACGAATACATATTTTTAAAGCCATTATATTTTTCACTGGAGTTCCTTAACAATTTAACTTAACAAATTAATTACAATTTTGGCACACAACTGTGTAGCAAAGCGGCCCACCATTTAGAAAAAACTTTTGTCGTCCGCCTAGCTCTAATAAAATTTGTGGGATGCAGAGAATATTTTTTAAAGGTTTATAAAATGCATTAATTTTGCGTGCACATACAAAATCAGTTTGTGAATAATTTCAAATTAAATTTTTGAGTTCCAACACTAATTACAAAAAGTTTTCGGTACCCATTTAAACAACAGTGTCTCGAAGAACAGATTGGGAGTCAGGTTTGGACGAAAGTTTTTGTAATGTTATGTTTTATAAGTAATGTAAATATGTATAATGCATTGATGAGTACAAACCTGAACAGGGGTGCAAATCATGTAAATGTCTGCCAGAGTGAGAGTCGTCTTGAGAGGCAAGGAGTCATCCATGTTATTAAACAAATCTACCATAACTGGATCATCCTTCATACAAGACCGGCAGAGCTGATAGATGTTGGACATGGAATAATTCGTATTTAAACTTATATCCATCTTTAAAAGCTTATAGATTCATATATATTTTAAGGCACGAACTCTGTGTAAAAGGCTTGTCCCATAAGATTACTATTCTCAAGCTTTCATCCTTCATATTCGCGTTATACAAGTTTGTTTACACTACGAACTATCTTTACAGGATTCATTAGAAAACTTCATGGTTATAACATTTAATAAATAAAAGCGGCTAATTCATTTATTTGTACAATAATAAACAAAACTTATGAAACCGTAATATCAGAAGCAAAATAATACGATCCCACATTACCAACGCAAAAATGACGTTTGTAAAGCCATACGCCATTGCTTTAGGGTGGTCATGGTCCGATCTTCTATTTAACCACCAGTTAAAATCGGGGCAAGTAGAGTCACTACGCAAAAATATAAACAAAACAAATTTTCCAACATAGAAACTAACTAACCATCACAGCGTTTCACCGTAGGAGTGGGCAGAGAGGATGGATCGCCAAACATTTCGATATTGGCACACACTCATTGCTTCATTCACATTCATACATACTTTACTGTTATTCTGACTCTTGACATAGCCCGATTCAAGTATTTGGTTCATTTAATCGTGCCATGTCTTCTACGGACGTTCCCGGTTTTTTCTACCATTCACATTCACGTCATATACTCTCCTTACACTCTTTTCTTCGCAGAATGGGTACTTTATTTAGTCATTGATCTGAATCTATTCCATGCAAGTTGAGGTTATCCACCACTTTCCCACCCCGGTATAAGTAACTTATGGTTACTCCTTCAGGGTGCACCTCAAGGACTCTAATTTTTTGGTTCAACGAAGCTAAGGTTATAAATGATTCTAAACCCTCAAGTGTCCCTGCATAGCATTAGCTTAGAAGGAGGTTAGTAAAATTCCACAGCCCAGAATGGTTAGTACATACATACGGTCGACAAAAGTGGCTCTAGTAATAATGGTGGCTCTGCTCTACTCGTCCGTAGATGAACATGGTGAGACGCGGAGAAATACTAACATAAAACAGTAAAAGGGAGAAACTAAATAGATTAAGTGAGAGTACTTGGGACGAGCCGTTGCCAGGACACCAGGGCAGTCCCTCTGAAGCAGTGCTAGGTGGATTCTTGTTCCCGCCACCCTTCCCAGGAGACATTGCGCCAGTCGTCAAGATTATCCCTTAAGAAAAGTGTAATTGGGGAGGGGGTAAAAAAAAAAAAAACCCTGAGACCCTGGGGATATGGAGGGGTCCAGGCGGCCGGGAGCGTGCCACTGAGTCGGGGAGACGGGAAAGCCGTCACCACCAAGCTTGCTCCATCGGGAAGTACACAAGGGATCCGGCTAGGGCAAGTCAAAAGTAGATGACTGCTTCGGGTTGCAGGGATAGGGTTAATTTTCCACTCCCTAAGAGGGGATGTGGACAGTACACAATAAAAATATGTTTGGGTTCAGTTCGCCTGAATATCTCAAAATGTTTTTGAGTTCTACACAAAGAAAAATTTTTGTACCTAAAGAAAACAAAACTCATAATAGGGAAATAAAAATGGAAAACAAAATTCCATGCAAGTGTATGATGTGCATTCCTCGAGAAAATAATTAATGTTGCACTGCTGGCAATTGCTTTCCGCTAGTTCAGGGGTTCCCAAATGATGAGCCGCGGACCGACAATGGGTCACGAAAGAAAAATAACGGATCGCATAAAAACCGAGAACCTGGGTGTATTAATTTTTTCACGACACTCAATAATATAAATGAATAACGTTGAATCAACCTGTCGAGAAAAACCCTTTTCCTCTAACATTTTTCCTATTAACGTTATGATACTAATAATATGGCTTTAATAGTTTGTTTTCTTAACATTTTTGTAAATGCATTTTTTTATTTCTTTTATTATGTATGTATTTATGAATATCGATATTTAATAAAATCTGTTTTATTTAACCACTGACGAGAAAAATCATCGGGGTGTGTTATTATATCTAATTACTTTCTCGAACAGAAAATCAATTTCAATGGCTTGTCGGCGGTCAAGAAGTAAGAAGATCTTATGTGTTCTGGTAACATCGGTTTTCTTTAAATCAATATATATATATATATATATATATCACTGATATTTGATCTGTTCAGTGGTTAAAAACCACCGATCGAATTTTTGGTTGCTATGATCAAAATATTAAAGTTTTTGCTACACAGTTTTCTCCGTTTTTAATTGCTTTTTATCAGCCGCTCAAAATTGTAATATATTTTACACGTTCTTTCAAACATCAGTGTACGGAACATACAATTACTGTATTTCGGAGGGAACACCGGTACACATCGATACTTTAATCTGTCAGTAGGACTTTTGTAGAGGGATGGTATATAGGTCAATAAAGGCCGAATAACTTTTTCACAATGCTCGTTTATTAAAATAACTTCTCTATTCATATGATTTTTCTCATTGAAACGATTGACGTATGTTCACAGTGATTGACGTCATTGAGATTGGTAAAAACACGTCATTAATGGCGTTTTTGATGATTTAATTGTCGTCACTGGCGTATGTCCTAGAAATAGTGACGTCAACAACTGCCATTAAATAATTATTAAATGCGTCATCGAATTGCAGAAATACGTCACCTTGATGCGGTGATGCACTTTTTACATGTGATGACATAGGAGCATTTCTGCTCTACTCAGAAATACGTATTATGATTTGGACGTTCGATATAATCAGAGTGATATTTTTATTTGACAGCATTTTGGAGTAGATTTTTTGCTTGTATCATCGGATTGATAAAAATGTTAGCATTCCATAGTTTGATCTTAGATAAAGATTTTTCTCATCGGCTGCGCTTTTTGTAGTGATATCAGATGTACGTATCATATAATTCAGAATGATCAAAATGACAGCTTGTAGTTTGATCACAAATAAATGATAAAATCTCCAGCAATGCTTTGTGTAGGCGATAATAAATTGAGCGGGTCACGAAGGTTGGAGGGACTGACAAATGGTAAAAGAGGGTAATTAAAAACTATTGATCATTTATACATTCTTATGCAAAAGATCAATATTTTTGATATTTTGGAAACCTACTAAAGCACTGTAATTTTACAGATTTTTTTTTAATATTAATTACTATGATTTCAGAAATAAAATAGAATATTATGCATTATTTCCAAAAATAGATAAATATTACTATAAATATATTTTTTTTAATTCAAGACTTAATTTCGTGTTTTTCAAACAAGAGATAATTTTCAACGACATGTTAAATTTTTATTTTCACTTTTGACGAACAAGAATAAAAAAAACTGTATTTGTCGTCACTTGTACAGTCTGACATTTAAAGGTAGACAAAAATTTATGGCGCTGTGGTCGTTCAAAAGGTTTCAAATGGCAACACGAATATGGTTCATGGGCAAAAATGGTCCAAGTAAATATTTTGTATTATTTAATTTAAAATGATGCCACAGAGTGAATTTGCAGTGATTGAAGAAGTATTTTTACATTTTACAAAAGAAAAAATACAATGCAATAAATTCCAGATAAAATAATTTTTTGTAGTTTTGTCTAACGGGAGCTTGTTATTCAAAACTCAACATTTACAGGTAAGGTTAGAAAATATATATATCTATAAAAAATAAAAATATATATTTAGAACTTAAAACATAAATATTTCTCAAGAATCTTACTCAAAAATATTTCTCCAGAATCTTACTCAAAAATATTTCTCTATCTATATATTTTTACTTTATACAAACGGTGTTCATAAATGTGAATAGAAAGATGGAATGAGGAAAATATTACATAAATACGTAATTTTTAGTCATTTAAAAAATATTTATTAAATATATATATATATATTACTAAGAGAAAGTGTAAATAAGAGACTAAAGTAAGAGTGCACTAAGTTATAGAGTATCGCCAGAATTTGGAAAAATGTAGGATAGATAGGACTAAAGGAATGGATTGAGCGTTGGTTTTAATTTCTTGCTTCGTGCTTCTTCTTGTTTCCCGCTTGTTCTTGTTTCAGTTTCTAATTTCCCGCATGTATCTTTGGTTTTTCTTCTCGTCGCTTCTCGCTTCTTCTTCTTGCTTCTCATTTCCAGTTTCCCGATATGTCATGCTACCCGCTTCCATTTTTTGATTCCAACTAAAAAAAGAAATTTACAATTTAAATTATATTTAAAATAAAACAAACAAAAAAATGACTTGAGTCGTTTTTCTTCTGGACGTTTTTGTTTATAAAAAACTGTCAAATTCAAACATGAAGCATAACCGCAAAATCTGAATGCACTTTGCTATAATTGTTTAAAAATCAGCATAAATCCACAAAAACATTGTTTAAATACGCACGAAATTGATAAAATTTGTCAACAGAGCATAATACATTCCCCGTCATTTCAGTAGTTCATTTGAAAACGTCCTGAAATTTAGAGGAGTTTCGTATCTTGAAATTCAGTTAAACAGCGCCAGAATACACGGTAAATAACTTCCCTAGTTCCACTGTTCATTGTCTATTCATTTGAAATGATTTGTAACTATTAATAAATAACTAAGGTAAGCAACAATGATCGGGTATGATAGTTTTTGAAAAACAACAAGGAAATGTGAAAGACCTCGGGGTTGCCATAAAAATGAGATGCTTAGTTCAGAATTTATTATTTGTCAAGAATATTATGCCAGGGTGTATATTGTGCTTGTGCCCCTACCCACATAATTATAAAAAATATAATAAGGTACTCCAGTGAAAAATATAATGGCTTTAAAAATATGTATTCGTATAGATCAGCAAATGCCGATTCGGAATATATAACCTTTATTATATATATTTATACGTAGATTTTATAAATCGTTACATAAAAGTAAACTAAAAACCGTACCATCAAAACACCATGTTCTGTTGGTACCACTGCTTCTGACGTCACACGTGCCATTTTTGAGCCCAACTTAACTAGATAAGTTTATTTCCGCTCTTAATATTCCTTACTGCATATAATTTCGCTGTTTACAGTGTTCATTTGGCTCGTAAAATCATTATGTTTGTTTATCGCGACTACTTGAGATTTTTTCTTCAAAATTCATACCAATTTTACCGAATTTGTCTACGTAATGATCTGATCCTTGAACAACATATCATTGGCACTTTGGTGATTATTTCTTCAGTTATTCTGGAAGCGGAGGATTTCTATTCTACCTGTTATTTCTTATGATGCGTAACATATTTAGTTTTATTTCAAGCCATTAAAGGTACCACAACCTATAAAAAATTGTATATTTCTCTGGGAAAGCTACCTACTGTCATTTTTTGTCAACTCCGTGACAGGCGCGTTCGTGGGAAACGACTAGATGCTTATTAACGCAAGCGATTATAATTTCTCTTTCACACATAATTCAAAGCACTAAAGGTTAAAATCGCATCCAAAAATTCTAACCACATCCGGTTACCATCGTAACAAAGTTCAATAGGAATAGTTCTGTATCATTCTCGTTTTTTTGTGATATTACCTAATATTGATATATTAGTCTGTCGGTATTATGTTATTCATGGTGGGTCACATCATTTTTTCACACATCATTTTTGCATTCACATTCACATCATTTTTGCATTGATTGATTAATTCTTTTGCCATTTACTTCGGTATTATGAATTCTCCTGATAATCCTATTTTTTTATGCGAATACCGCACAAGAGTCCCAACTGTCCGAAGCTAGTGGGACTATGACATCCCTTATTGGGGTATGTTGTAAGGGTAAAAGGTATGGTGATGGGAAGGCGATGGGGTAGAGGAAGGTAGGGAGGTACCCTGGTATTCAGATCTAAGCACTAAGGACGGCTAAAGCCATTTCAAGCATCTTTCACTTTGGAACGCACCATAAATATACTGTATATATTATTTTTAACGAATTAATTGCAAAACGACACAAATTAATTTAAAATTTTTAATGGGATTTAAACCCACAACCTCCGGATTTGTAGTCGAGATAAAAATTTAAAAAAATTCGACCTTTCATCAGTTTTTGTCGATTTTGAATCGTGAATGACTAATTTTTCGGGATAAATCATTCAATACTTTTTGAAGTAGACAAAAGTTGCATGCAATTTGAAATTAAAATGGTCTCTATAGACCTATTAGTGTCTGGGACATAACGGTTTAAAATTTAGTAATATTTTGTCATTTCTAGCTATTTTTATAGTTTTTTTCATTGTTGACACCGAAGGAATATTTTTATTGAAATTTCGGCGATACCAAAGATTTATTAATATTAGATAACGATGAATATAGAATGAATCGAGCACGGTCAGTAACGCCAGTACTTATTATCGATATGATAGACTGTCTATAGTTACTGATAAGATAGACAACATAATATACCACTAGTACCGTTATGCTACGTATTAAATATCCTACGTCACATTGGACATTGCGTGTATTCTATTATGATTTTAACTTCTAAAACAAAAGTTGACGCCGTGCACTCCATTTTTTCTATTAATTAAACCACCAACTCTGTAATATAATCATGTAAACCATTTTATTATTATTATTATTTTAAGAATCTTCTTGTGACACTTTAGGAAACATTACTGTGTAAATATGTAAACATCTGAATGCAATATGTACACTCCGCTTCTCTACACAAACATTGCTTAAAAGAGAGGTATGATATTGCAATGAATTAAATTGTACTTAATTTCAATAATGAAAAAAAGAACATTGGGAAAAAAACATTTGTACAGCGTCCTTTAAGTGATTTTCGCCTTCGATTTTGATATATAAAAATATTCAAAATATTATTATTATTATTATTGTCACGTACCAAATTATTATTCAATAGATATGAATACCAAAATATCGTTTAATATCTCGGAACGGTCAGAACGCTAATATCTGTGGACCCGGTATCGATATATCAGATATGCGGCGGTATCATGATACGCATTTCTGTTACCAACATGTTGCACTAGTCGTCCAGTTTAGGTTTTAAAAAAGTTGGATATGAACTTTCCTTGAACGCTGATAAATTGTTAATCAGTTGCGGATATGAATGCATTTTTGCACTTTGGTACAATGCACCTACAATAGTAACGAGACGCTGATATTCTACAATGTTTCCTTCAATTAAAAGCAGTTAAATTTAAGTATAAAGTTCTCGAAGTTTTGTATGAAATTCATACAATATCGATTACTGCCTATTGAACCGCTAATCCAACTGGCTCGTGTGACGTCACACCCAACAAGCCATAGATTTCGTGCGTTTTGGTGGGCTTTAAAAAATTGAAACTTTAACAATTATTTTACCAATGAAAACGAACTTTAAAAAAAAAATGAAAAAAGAAAATTAAGTTAGTATGTCAACATTAATAAAAAAAAAAAAAAAATGGACTGGAGTTCCTTGATAAGACGTTGGTTAGTGTAGTGGGTATAATTCTAAGAATAACGCAAAAAAGGTTCACTGGCTTAATTGTAGGAAAAAGTTGTTTCTGAAAGTTAGAGATTCACTTGGCTGACAGGGCGGAAGAATTATCATGAGAGTCAGAGGCACTTCCCTTTACAGATGGCTGTCCAGGGTCCAGTGGCTGCTTTGTATACAGAGTCCTCGCGTTCGCACTAGGTATCCAAGTACCTCCGGATCGAGAGTAGGTACAAACGCGGCGATAATCAGAGGCCTGGGCGGTCTCCGGTGTTTGATCTCCGAAGGGTGAAGATCAGTAACTTCCTTCTGGGATGGAAGCGTGACACTCACTCGCGGTACAGAGCCTGGGCGACTCTGCCGTAGATCTCTAGATAGGACTTCCTTCTCGGATGGAAGCGTAAAATTCACTCGTCTTCAGAGGACCTGGGCGGCCTCTCCGAGGAGCGAGAATAGGAACCTTCCTGATCAGAAGTTTCAAGCCAACTCCGTGCTTCCTGCGCGGAAGACTGAACCCGATTGTGCCTCGTCAGAGAGCCCCTGTCGCCTACCTGTAGGTATCCCTTTATGACCCGCATTGTTCAGCGGGCCGTTCCGCCGGGCGGCTCATTTCCTTTGAGGTGTTTATTGCTGTCCCGTAAAATCTCAAAGGAATTGCCGACTTTCTAAAATAGGAATTAAGGATGGTTTATTTTACGATGTAGTACTTTATAATAGGCACTGCTAGCTTTTGTGCTAATTTATTTGATGGCCGGTCTCGTCTGGGAATTTTTATTACCTGAAATGCACGTTTTAGACTAAGTATGTCTGTGAATTTGGTCATTTTTATAGGTATTACAAAAGGATATATCATCCTTATTCAGCAAAATTATTTTAAAAAAAAACTAAGGTAAAAGAAAATCCATTTTTCTCTCTGATTAATTTGGTATTTTGAATCTATGAACATGGAACTCAATACTCTGTGAATGGTATATCTATGGGTACTCTGTTGTTGTCATTGCGATTTGCGAACATTGGTATATGATTAGTAATATTATTTGTTGATGTATGATATTTAGATAATTTTAATCTCAAAATGGATGTGTCCTCTCAAGGGCGACCTGATCCCACAGTTTTTTGTAGAACATGTATGGAACGAAATGATAATTCGCCTAGTTGTTTTACAAATTTTGTTACAGTACCTATTATAGCCGAAATGTTACATTCCTGCACTTCTGTCAAGGTAAATAGGCTGCCTTATTTAATAAAATAACAGTTTTTCGCTATCCGATGTTAACCTTAAACGTTTCCTTCTCGCCTTTGTAGATCCAGAATGAGGACGGGCTGCCCGAGCAAGTGTGTGATTCTTGTGTCAAAAGTTTGACATCTGCCTTTGATTTCAAAAAGAAATGCGAACAAACAGACGAGGTCTTGCGAAAATTGTTTGCTTTTTATCATATGAAAGCCGAACCGAATATTGTAATTAAACAAGAACCGGACGAAATAAAAATAGAGCATGATTACCAGGATAACTTCCATGACAATGATGACGATGATGATGACTTTCAAGCTTCAGACTACGAGCCGTTGGGAAAGAAAGAAGTGTTCAAAGTTAAGAAGAAAAAGAAGAAGCTGTCAGAAAAAGGGCATCACCCATGTAGTATGTGTCACAAAATATTTCTTAAAGCGAGTAAATTAGAACGGCACGTAAAGAGCCATTTGAAAGAAACCAATAAGGACCATCCTTGTGACGTTTGTGCGCGGGTGTTTGACAGGGCGTCCAAATTAGAAAGACATGTTAAAATTCACAATCCGGAGCTCAAACCGTTTGGATGCGTACATTGTGGCAAGCGGTTCAAGCGAGAGACTCTTCTGTTGAGCCATCTGATCACCCACCCCACCGCGGTGACTCACCCCCCGACAGAGGCGGGGGAGGGGGATGGGGTCGGGGAGATGGAGACCTCCCGGGAGTCCATGAAGCTGGAGTGTGTGGAGCAGCAGGAGAGACACAGCTGTGCGCAGTGTGATATGGTGTTTGAAACGATGCACTCGCTGTCCGCTCACATGAGGAAACACCGGGTGAAGAATAGAGTACTCTCCTGTCATATCTGTGGAAAGGTAATTTCAACCGTATCATCACTATCCAGACTAGTATACATATTTAGAATAGGTTTATAGCCCAAAATGCATATTGCAAGGAATTTGGCTATTAATCATTAAATTGCCAAGCTGATTCGAGAAATGGCTGCAATCAGTACTTAACCCCTTCAGAAAAAATGGAAAAACAAACAAAAAACACCTTTTTATGAATGAATTTTATTTACCGAACTGAAAAAAACATTAGGTATATCATCAAAATTGTTCTCGCTTCCACATACCATAAATCATATTTCGTTTTACCCGAGTATATTCTTTTCTGCAGGTAAAGCTTGCCCGGGTTATCTCGGGTGTAGTCCTCAGCGGCTAACAGGATTGAATATTTACATGGTGTTTTTATATATACTTTGCATTATAGCTCTTGTAAAGTTCCAGTCCGCGTAAACAACTCTAAAGTTGAAAATACGTGTCATGGCGTTTGTACAATTCTTTTCTATTTGGAATTTAAACGAATTGTAACGTCATTTTCATCAAGGTCTATAGAGAAATATCCATTTACTGTGAAAAAATAGATAAAATACTATATTGTTTGTTTTATAAAGAGTGTTGGGATCTGGAGTGAAGCCGGTTTGTAAATGATGAAGTAAACTCTAATGTTTCAGGTGTTTAAGAAATCCAGTCACCTGAAGCGCCACGAGCGGACCCACGAAGACAACCGGCCCTACAAGTGCTCACAGTGCCCCAAGTCTTTCTCCCTCGAGCGGCAACTGGTGGAGCATATCAACAAACACAAGGGGCTCAAGCCGCACCTCTGTCCCGTCTGCAGCAAAGGTATCCATCCAATTCTTCCCCCAGTTTTCCCAACCGTTTTAAGGACCAGATGGATCCCTCTATCGGTTCTCATGTTGAGACTCGAGTAACCAAAATACTGTTTAATGATTCCGAATGCCCCGAGTGTTCCTACACACAACACAATACAGGTGTCCGGAAAATCCATGGTAAGAGCGGGAAACCAGTGAAACTGCATCACATTTAGAGTTGATTTTGTAGTGTAACTTTCTTTTTCAAGTAAATCGAGTCCGAAGTTTGATTTTTTTTGTCATATTCCAATATTCGGTAGCTACAGGGTTATTATTAGCTGTTTGTTGTATTTTATAATACATTGAACTGTAAACCCGGCGTCGATAGTTGTTTAATCCTAAAGTTGCAGAAAAAATTGTAAAAAAGTTTGAGTTCTCTATGTGATGATGTAGATTCACCAGTTTCCGGACACTGTATACGAGTACATGCCGACGATGGTGTGAACCTATGAATGTAGTCCCAGAGCAGTGGACTTCTTCTGTGTTATGACTAACCCAAGCCTAATGCGACCATCCCTCGCAGCGTTCGCGCAGACCAGCACGCTGAATGCGCACCTGCGCGTGCACACGCGGGAGAAGCCGTACCTGTGCGCCACTTGCGGCAAGCGGTTCGACAGCAGCACCAACCTCAACCAGCACCTCAAGCGCCACCGCGGCGAGAAGACCTTCTACTGCTCGCTGTGCCCTGGCAGATACGTCAGTAAAGGTACAACCGTCATTACACTCATTCAAATATAACAATCATACCCGAGCTAGAATAAATACATTCCGATCCGACTTTACCATTCTTGTGATTCATAGTTCCAATCAAAATATTATTTTAGCAGTGCATTATTATATTAGACAGTCATTATATCGGCATGCTCAGGTGCACTGTACGAGTATATTGTCAGTACCTAATGTCTGGAGCCAGTGACACTATGCGTCTCCAATCGGGGTATATTGTGAGATAGAAGGGAGTGGAAAGGGGGAAGAGGTTGAGAAGTACCTGGTTACAAAGCACGGCTAAAATCATTTCGAGCAATGTTTTGATTCTGAATGATCGCCTTAAACCAAGGCGATACTGAGAGTATCTAATACTTTGGAACGTGCCACAAATATACGAGGTGTGTTAAAAGAAAAGGTGAATTTTAAATTTTCGCATGCTGTGTACATTTGATTATCAATTTTTTTTTTGTTATCTTGGTACACATATGTTTATCATATGTTAGCATTATCGGCCATTTTGGATTAGTGGTTTGTTTTTGACAACTGGAAAGGTTAGTCATGTTTTTGTGTGTTCTTCGATTTTTTACTTTTGAAAAAAATGGATCAAAGAATATATATTAAATTTTGCATTAAGGGATCATCATAGTGTGACCGTCCGAAAAATCACTGATTTTCGCGATTTTTTTTTTATAGTTAGGATAAGCTAATCGGTTTGGTTTTTTTTTTACAAATCAAGGCAGTGATAAAGAATACAAAATATTTTTTTGTCAGTTGATTTATTTATTTTTTAATATTGTAAAAAATTATTGAAAAGTCCGCTTGAAAAAAAAGGTCCTGTATGGTGTCCACGATTGCGGCCTTAATCCTCATCTGAAACAATATTTTCAAAAAGATTATTAATCTGTAGAAAATCCACTATTGGGCTATGGAGGATTTTTTTTTTTTTGAAATTTAAAAAAAATGGCGGCGGTTTAAACAAAACTTGTCGAATTCATCCTTTTTTTTCGATAGTTTTTCGTAGAAAAAACTAGGAAGATAAATTTTTTTTTAAAAAATCTTCCATACCACGATAGATAATGACGTGAATAATTGTCTGTAAAATTTTGAAATGGATAGCTTGAAAACTCTTCTTTCGAGAGTGGACACCGTTTTGAAAAACACCATTCCGAGAAAAACGCCTTTAAAGTTTGGAGTGATATATTTTCAGATAAATCGTTCACTTACGATCAATCGGCGATGCCAGGTCCATACAATATTCCTTCTGCTTCCTCAAATAATTCATTTTCTGCAGAAATTTCGTTTCGACGAGCTGTCCTGGCTTCTTTGCTGTCCCGAGAGCTTCGGCGTTCAGCAGTTGCGATGCGCTCTTTATATTTTGCAGGTGCACCCCATTGTCTACAGGATTTTCAATATTGGATCATACCCTTCATTGAACGTACAAGCTGCACAATACGTCACGATTTCCACAAAACAAATCATGGATTTTGCATCACGATAATGCACCAGCTCACCCATCAATGCTTGTTCGTGATTATTTGGCCAAAAAAAACACCGTAATCATGCCTCAACCACCGTATTCACCAGATTTGGCTCCCTGCGACTTTTTCCTATTCCCGAAACAGAAGAGACCAATGAAAGGAAAGCGTTTTGCGACAATTAATGAGATAAAGTCAGAATCGAAGAACGAGCTGATGGCCATACCGAAAAGCGCATTCCAGAAGTGTTTGGAGGATCGGAAGAAGCGCTGGCATAAGTGCATTATATCTGAGGGGGATTACTTTGAAGGGGAGAAAATGGATATTGATGAATAAATCAATAGTTTTGGAAAAAATTCGAAATTCACCTTTTCTTTTGAACACACCTCGTACATTGTATATTAAATATATGTGAAGTAACACATGCAACCCGCAGCCACTGACCTTCATGGCTCACAATAATAATAAACTAAAATAGCTGCAGGACTTAATAATAACATTATTAAATTTGATTTAAGTTCTTCAAATTTTGAAAAAGAAAAGTTATATGTGTATGTATGTGTGCATGTTCCAGGAGAGCTGCAGTCGCACATGTCCACGCACACGGGCGCGCGGCCCTTTGTGTGCGACACCTGCGGCTCGGCCTTCACCAAGACCAACTCGCTGGCCAAACACAAACTCATTCATCTCGGCATCAAGCCGCACGAGTGCGACGTCTGCAGTATGAGGTCAGTCTCCTGCTCTCTCCTATTCTCGGTCCATTTCAGCTTATAATCAAATTGTGATCAACGTCCAAGCACAGTAGCTTGGCTGTTATTCGACAGCAATCGGTATTTAAGGGGAACTGCTGCGGTGCCTGTTTCATACAAAACTGAATTTTTAATTGACAGCCAAAATACCCATCCAAACTGAATGATCTATTTTTTTTAATTAAATGTTTAGTAAATATCTAGTACTTCAAATGTTGGATGCAGTTTAAGTTTTTTATGAACACTAACCTTCTTTTTTTTTTAAATGCGTCTTAAAAAAGTTTCGTAAAGTTTATTAAAAAAAAATCACTCGCAGATGATGGCAATTATTTTTCTCCAATTTTTAAAAGTATTTTGAGATTTTTAAACCACCATTTAATTCGGAAAGGCCGGTTTTTATATTCAATTAATTATTTGGCCGTAAAGTGCTGCTAATGTTCCATGCGGTATGAATACGAAGTAGAGTGTTTTTTTAAGTATGACATGTCGATAATTAATTTTTTCAATGGAATGCCAAATTTGTTCGAAAATGGTTTATCTATGCTACTGTCACTTGGCTACTTTGCTTGATTTATCAGTGTATTTTTTCCATGTCTCCCGACTTGCGATGCAAGTATCGTTTAGTACTTATGTGTACAAATTCTGTAAGGAAAACTCCAAATAAGATATTTTTATGCTTTCCAAGGGACAAGAATTTCAACTTATTATATCAACATTCAACATGTAATAAATAATTTATGTAACCTACAAGACTATTCATTAGTTTCTTTTAAATATCGCATTCAGTAATTAACCATTATTATTAATAATTTATAGATTGAAACGGTATTACATCATTTGTATACAGTTTGTAAGGTGGACACAATAGTGATGAAATCTTTAAGAATGGCCAAAATTCTATAGATCATTTCGCCCTAGAGGTGATTTTCCCACGAAAACGGCGCTATAGAAGTAATCCAATTATTATTATATTATGACAGAGAGGTTAGGTGGCGAGCTGTCACTTTTTGGTTTATTTCAATTTAATTAAAGGGCCCGAAAAAATACTATTTCGACGCCTTTAATAATGCAGTAATAATAACAATAATCTTTTTGTGTGAAATATTATATATCCATTAGTACATAATAAAATATCATTTACAAGCTAAAAATGAAATACGAATTGTAAAGCCGCGTCTCCTGCGACTTTTTCTACACAAAAAACCATACACAAAAACATTTGTTTTCATACACATTCCGTCTCCTGCTAAAATGTTTTGTTTTGATAAAAAACAAAACATTTTGCGTAGACAACAGGATGAGTTCAAGAATAATCTTTTGAATGTACTACGTATTTTTATAGGTTAGAATAAAATACCATTGTTTTGTTTATTCTTTGAATAAAATAAATATATAAATGTCAATTAATGTAAAAATAATAAGAAATATGTTGTGTAAACCACTGTAATATAATCATTGAATGTGTTTATCACGATGATTAAATATGCATAAGCATGATGTTCTTAATATGCACAAAAATAATGAAAAACTATTTCAGTTAACGAAGAAGCAAAATCACGCATTTCAGTTCATTTAAAGTATCAGGTTTCTGTGTGGCTTTTAGGTTATTTTTTTTATTTACGAAAAAACCAAACCAAAAACTTAAAAACCTATTTTATGTCTAATTAAAACATTGTATTATATATAAAGTAGGTTTTAGATTCTTAGTTTTTTAATAATAATAAAAACTAACAAGAAAAAGACGTGCTTATATGCATGTTTACTTCTCGATGTTTACTTTGAAAGGTTATCAAATATGAGGGCTGTGATCCTATTAGAAATAGCACACAAAATAAGAGAATACATAACAGTACATAAATTATTATTATTATTAGTGATACATAAGGAAACTTCTTATAATAATATGTTATAATTTCACTCAGTACACATAACCTAAAAAAACCTGTTCGATAATTTCTTTTCAAGGGTCGGAACATGATAGCCGTTTTGTGGAACAACATGTGACCGATCGAATTTGTATTCCAAATTTGAATTAGTAGTAATGTTCGCGACATGATTTGATAAATAAATCTAAAAATTTGATTCTCTTTGCAAAACAATAATTTCTGATGGGAATTTCTTTGCAAGGGTCGGAACGTGATAGCCGTTTTCTGGGGCAACATCTGACCGATAGAAGTTGTTTTCAAAATTTGAATTAGTCTTAATGGTCGTCACAAGATTTCACAAAAAAAAGTGAAAAATTGAATCGTTTTGCAAAACAATAATTCCTGCTCGGAATTTCTTTGAAGTGTCGGAACATGATATCTTTTTTCTGTGGCAACATCTGACCGATCGAAGTTGTTTTCCAATTTTGAGTAAGTATTACTGTCCGTTTTTTTTCTGATATGAATTTACTAATTTGTCCTGAGGATAAATGAAAAATATTAAGGTCTGAAAAGATGTTGTATTTTGTGCATGTTTTATGAAAAATTTGTGTTTTGTGTTGTTAGTTTTTTTAAAGTGGGATGTGGAATAGTTGATTTGAGCATGTGCTTCGTACTGGACAGGGTAAATTAATGTTTTCTATAAGATAGAAATTATCAACAAGGTTGTTAATGATTTTGTAAAGGAATTTTTGATCGGATATATTTTTTTTAATCATTAAGTACAATAAAATAATTTTAACAGATCATCAATTTACCCATTTGGTCATTATTTGCATTTGCAAGTTTGCTTTGTAAAGCAACGGGATTATTATTACAGTAAAAGAGGGGCGCTACTGGTTTATGTTTCGACAGTTACAATCGTGATTTGGCAATTCCACCTCTATGAATGTCTGTATTATGATTTAAATAGATGATACCGATTTTCCTAGACTCATTTTTGCTGTCGGCCATTTGATGGTATTTGTAATTTAGGCTAACTACTGGTGGTAATAATAAACACAGAATTAATTTGTTTTTTTTTTGGGAAAACAATAAGTCATAGTCTAGAAAGAAAGTACATGGGTACATGGGCGGTATCTTGTAGAATTGTTTTCTTCTATTATTTTGCTCTCACGCAGTACACATTCTCACAGGTACGATTTTTTGGGAAAACAATAAGTCATAGTCTAGAAAGAAAGTACATGGGTACATGGGCGGTATCTTGTAGAATTGTTTTCTTCTATTATTTTGCTCTCACGCAGTACACATTCTCACAGGTACGATTTTTTGGGAAAACAATAAGTCATAGTCTAGAAAGAAAGTACATCGGTACATGGGCGGTATCTTGTAGAATTGTTTTCTTCTATTATTTTGCTCTCACGCAGTACACATTCTCACAGGTACGATTTTTTGGGAAAACAATAAGTCATAGTCTAGAAAGAAAGTACATCGGTACATGGGCGGTATCTTGTAGAATTGTTTTCTTCTATTATTTTGCTCTCACGCAGTACACATTCTCACAGGTACGATTTTTTGAGAAAGTTGTATGGAAATAAATTTATTTCAGCATAAACAAATTAAAGTGGCTGATTTTACACCCCTTTGTTTTGTTTTTTTTTGTAAATGTTTTGAAAAAACAGTCGCAGGAGACGCGGCTTTACAGGATGAATCGCTACAAGGCGTTGGGTTAATTTGAATTGAATTGGCAATAAAAACGGCTCTTTTTAAAATGTTCTTTGTCCGAAACATGCACAGCTGTTTATATCAGCTTTTGGAGTAAATTTTTTTGCGAAGTTCACTTGCATTGCTTGTTCGTTTCTGGGCGTATTTGACAGTTTCAATAGTTTTTCGATCATTTTGCGTAATTAAGACAGTCACGAGACGTTTCGACAAAAGTGACATTGTGTTTCGTCCGTGTCATTAATTTAATTCAGAATTAACATATTCCTTTTCGTCAGGTCACAATTTTACAAAAAATAAAGAGAAACAAAAATGGAAGGAAATAGGAGTAACGGCCGTAGGAAGTTTCGTTTTTCGATCATTTTGCGTAATTAAGACAGTAACACACGACAAATAATATGTATTCGTTTCGTTAATTTAACATTGAAAACTTTGATGTCATTTTATGACTATTGTGGGGGTACAATTATATTTTCCATAGAAGTGGGCGAGTACCATAGACAATTTGTCAAAGATGAAAAATGTTTGGAGAAATTAGCGCGAATTTAACAAAAACTTGGCTGATCGGAAGTTGAATTCGAAAAGTTGGAGAAATACGGCCGTAAGTATATAGGAAGATATAATTTCTTTTTCTTTAAATATACAATATTACATAGGTATATTATTAGAATATAGAACCACTGAATATTCTTTAGAATATAGAAACACATGTGCTTGTCTTTATTCTATATAGATATAAAATGAATAAAAGTGTAAAATTTAACTTCATAACCTTTTTACAATATTCAATGTACTTACAGTAGATATAAAAAATGTGCAATTATTCAAATTTTTAAAGAAAAAACATTAAATAAATTACAACTATCCGCAAGGTATTCAGCATAACATTAAAATCCCTGCAATTCAACACTAAGCATACGCAAAACACATACCTATATCTAGGAATAACTTTTTTTAACAACCTTCCTTCTAATTTTAAAATTATAGAAAATATCCATGAATTCCAACATAGATAAAAAAAATTACCTCAAACTACTGTAACAGTCTTTTATTTTATTTTTTATTTATTATTACATTTTTTTGTCTTTTATATATTTTTTTTCCACAAACCTTGTGTTTCTTTTCTTTTCTTTTCAGTTCTTTTCTTTTTTTTAATACTATTACTATTGATAAATTACTAAATTTACACAACAAATTCATATTTTCCTGCCACTGTACAACAATATGTTAAGTTATGATCTAATTAATTAAGCGATAATCCTCACCAAACACAAGAACCTTGTTTCTTTATGGTGAGGATCAGCTATATTATATTTTTTGTTACACTATATGAATCATGTCTTATTTATATACTTACTGTAAAAAAAAATTAACATATTAAATAAATAAATAAAAAAATTTACATTAAATAAATAAAAAAAAAATTAACATATTAAATAAATAAATAAAAAATTAACATATTAAATAAAATAAAATAAAAATTAACATATTAAATAAATAAATAAAAAAATAAAATTAAAAAAAAAAACCGTAAAACTTTTTTACTGTTAAGGTTGTAAAAATATCAACATCAATCATATTCAATCTTATTATTATTTTATTTATTTATGGAAACAAAAAACATAATTTCTCAATAACGAAATAAGTACTTACTTAGGTACTAAATATCACGTCGTTTCTCCGCAGGCTAAGCAGAGAATGGCCAATTCCTTATTGGCACATATCTCTTTCTTCATTGGCATTCATTCATACATTCATAAATACAAGTATAAAATTGGTCCCAATGAAATGGAAACAATAACAGCTAATAAATTGAAACCAAGTTTGCAGAAAAGTAAACATCAAGAAGTTCGTTCTGTTAAAAGAAACCCAAGATGAACTATTTATTGTCGACACTATGATTTGAGTGTATGTTTGACCACAGAGTAAACGATGAAGCTAGCAAATTATATTCGGGGTTAAATCCCTAAATTAGGGGAATCCTTGAAATCATCTATTATTAGGCTAAATAAATATTTCCGGGAATCATCATCGCCATCTGAGAATTATGACCAAACCTGTTGACCACAGACTTACCTCAAAATTCCTACTATAAACTACTGTAGTGAACAGATGTCGTTAAATCCTTTTGTTTATAATTTCAAGGCCATTTAAACCAGCTTAACGAGGACTGTTCAAATGTTAAAAAATAATAAAATAAAATAATAAAATAAAAAATAAAATAATAAAATAAAAAATAAAATAATAATTTCGCTGTTCATCTATTTGATGATCATCAAATGGATGGAGTTCGAAACACCCAAACCTTTACTCTCTTTACAATTCTTATCAAGTGAATGTGATATTATAAGTTATGGTGATTCAAGGTCTCTAAATTTACGCACATCTGTAATAAAGTAGAATTTATCAGAGACCTCGGGGTAATACTGGATGTTAAACTAAACTGTATCACGCATACTTGATTTTTGAACAAATCCTATTATTTCAAATAATGAATAATGGCCTGGATTCCCCTGAGCTCACCAATTTTATAAACATTCCACATACCGTCAAGACCAACCCGACAAACCAACTTTTTTCATTTGCCCGTATGCAGAATTAACCTTAGTAAAAATTCCCCAATTCCCCGTAGATGTGCACTGGTTATAAGACGCATTTTAATAATATCCACATCGTTATCAATAACCTTCAGAAACATCCAACACACAAATTATTGCACACATATTGTAGTATGTTGTGAGAGCATATCCTATCTTCCCCTTCCTGCTCCTCTTCTTTAGTTTAATTTTTTAACTTTTTTTATTTAACCTTTTTTCACCTATATATATTATGTTTGTTAAAAAAGCTGTTTGTCTCTTACAAATAAATAAATAATTATTGTAAGTTTTCAGGTGACATTTGCCAGACGCCAATGATGTTAACTATTAATCAGAAAACCATTTTGTGCGCTTCACTAAATACCCTCGTGCATGCATTTATTTTCAGCACACACCACCCACCCACTAATACTGATTCTATAAACTCTAATGAAAAAGCCACCATTCGATATTCCCTCCAATAGTTATTATTCTTTAAGCACGGTTCTGCAGCCTTTGGTCTCATTGGTTTAAATGTAAAGTGTGTGTTCCCGTTAAAGGTTCAACAGCAAGGACCACCTGAAGCGGCACTATCGCATCCACACGGGCGAGAAGCCGTACAAGTGCGAGTTTTGCGAGCGCGCCTTTACGCAGAGCAACGACCTCGTCAAGCACACCCGCTCCCACCTGGGAGACAAGATGTACAAGTCAGTAGCAAACACACTACACCTCTCTAGTTGTAGTAGTTTCTCCTCATTCTAACTGCCAACATCTACGTCTACGTCTCTCCCGTGGTGACACTGTCCTGTTGAAATGTTGCACTAGCTCTGTCAGTGAGTTTATTCCCATGTGAGTAGTTTTGCTCGGCTCGTTTGGGGTTTAGACATCCGTGAGCACTTTGGATTGTCTCATTCATTGCTTCCGGTGCTGGGAGAGTGGCTCTGGCTAACTGCATTAGGCTCAAGTTCTGCCTTGTTTCCGCCCCTCTCCTCGCCCTCAATACGGCACCCAGATCAGATACAACATTTACTTAAATTAATATATAGTATTATGTACTCAAATAGTTGTTCATATTTTAGGTGCAGCATCTGCCCGGAAAGTTACCGCTTGAAGACAGAGCTGCGGAAGCACGTATCGGTGCACTTTATGCACCTCAAGGAGCCCGAGGAGCTGGCGGAGGGCCAGCACTTCATGCACCTCAAGGGCCCCGAGGACTCCGACGAGGCCCCCTCACAGCCACATGCCCCTGAGGTGCCGGCGGAGCAGGAAATGAAGAAAGAGCCGCTGGAGGGGCTGGCATACCTCCAGCCGTCTCTGCCTGCTGACTTAACGTCTACTATTATCCCTAACTGGCCGATCAAGGGCTTGGCCGACATGAAGATGTCATCAGAAAGCACTGAACACCTGTCACATCAATAACGTATAGTGAGAATGATACACCGATACTCGTGGTGACCCTAGCAAGGCAATCAGTGTCCTGACTATTCCATAAATACATACATCTTTATGGTTCCCATCACAATGTCCTAAAAGACTTATGACAAGCAAATGCATCATATTTGTGATGCGTGAATCTTCATATAAAATTGTAATTTATATACATATTTAACCCTTTGACTGCGGAATATGCGGTGCGTGACTACATGTATTAACAGCGTGAAGTTTAATTTATAAATAACAAATAATGGGAAATAAAATCTAACCTTTATTTATAACGCATGAATATTTTTCAATTTTATAGCAAACATCAAAAACACTTAACAGTAAACGTTTAAACACTCCAATTCTGTAAGACACTGCATGAGAGAATGCATGAGTGTCCTACAGCCCCCAGTGGGGGTACGCAGTCGCCTCCCGTCCGTGCTCATTATTCGCAGTCAAAGGGTTTTTACAATCCCACTAACAATTCAGCATCATTAATAATGTTTCCCATCACACTGTAAAAATATCACTTATAACAATGTGATGATTATTTTACATTCCTATAAAATCAGACTAAAGCTACATTTTCCTCGGTGCGATGATGATTGTGCAACGATAATCGTTGAGTACTATTTCTTTGTGTTTCCTATGGAGCTGTTTTCCTCCGAGCGACTGCCGCTAGAGTAGTTAACGACGATCGCACGTATTGTATAGTCGTATAGGAGAAGGGTGAATATAATGATATAATCATCAATCGCTAACATTATTTGTTGTGAGAACAGTGTTTTTTTTGCCTCTTTTCATCCTATAATGAAGAAGTATTGTGCCGTCTTCCGTCTACTCAATCAAAGGCATTTAAGTAATAATCTCAACTTTAAAGTCGTTCTGTTCACAACTTTCCTTTAGTCACTGCAAAAGAAACACGCGACTAGTGAAAAACACTCTGAGCAAAATGGTAACCAACGATTATCGATACAAATGTTCAACAATAATCGTTGAATGATCATAGCACCGAGGTAAACGTATCTTAATTTGTATGAAAATTACAAATTTTAGACACATTGTTTAAACAAAAAATATCTCCCTAAAGGCAAACAACAAAACACTATGGATGGCATCATATCATATTCCAAGATACAATACTCCTTCAGGTTTCCCGACTAGGAAACAAAATTCCCCTTTTATTAAATATCCCATGAAAATTTCATTTAAATGATTGTCACACCGAATGTAGAGCAGGCATAATAAACATGGCACCCCGAAGAAGTAGAGTTATCACTTTGCATAATACCACGATGTTTTGGTTTCACGAAAGCGATGACTGTACAGTTAGGTTAGGTTAGGTAGACCCGCTGGGACCGGTGCCTTGAAGAATTGCATTCCGAGATGAAAATGTACATGTCTAGTGATAGTAGCATTTAGCTTCGCAATAGTAACGTTATTTCCATCACAAAGATTGTAGCAACGCCTGCTTTAATAGCGTAATATACCTCTCTCAATGAGAATGCCGTTGATTTTTCTAAACACATCTTTCATTTGAATTAACTACAAGGGGCTTTTCGATATGTCCAATTGTTGTGAACAATGATGAATTGATGTTCCTTCACTCACTCCAGCAATTTTTTTTTTGAAAGACTCCATTACCAGATATGCAGGTGATTTACTGTCCATAATCTAACCTGTTTAAAATGTCTTAATTACACTTTGAACTATGTGTTTACAATTGCGGTATATAAATAGAGTCTACGTTCCTTACAAAATCAGTGTCAATTTTTTTTTTTTTTTCACAATTAGCAAACGCTGTGGATTGGCATGATGAATTAAATGAATAGACATTTTATTTGAATCCACTTTTATTTACGTATAAATACGTCGACTAGTTTCGTTTCGACTGAGCCATCTTCAGGACTTAAAATATTGTTCCTGCGCATGAAGTAGAAAGAGGTTGAGGCAGCTGTCGATGTCACCCGAATCCTTCCGACCACAAACGAACTCAACGAATGGAGTCGTCGCACCGCACGGCTTACAACGGCGTGCCTACTTCATTTGCTCCTTAAGTTGTTTAACATTAAAAAAGCCAATTTACACGAATATTGATTATGGCAAAACCGCTAAAAGGTACACCATTTCTTTTTCTATTCTTTCCAAAATGACATGTCCATTCATGTAGGCATTTTGCAGTTATCATTGGAGACCCGTACCCGTCGAGCGCTTGTCATCGACTGAAGTCGTGTTATCTCAATGTTGCCAATTGGCCGTGTGTTGTTTTCCATATTTTGAACGCTGATGTTTACTGCATTTGTATACGTCAAAGGTATTTACTCATTTGGTGCATTTCTTCAACTGAAAATTCCACAAATGACACATTTCCGGTGGTCTTATTGAGACATCCATTATATAATTTCCTTAACTAATTGCAAGACAATTATTTAGTTTTAAATCTGCTGTCTGTGACAGAATTATTTAAATTAATAATTATGTTTGTAGATCTGTAAATGTATAACCTAGTTTTAGTTTATAATGTATGTATGTACATTTGAAGTGTTTATATTGGAACAATGAATTATTGTAAATAAATATTTTATATTGAACGAAATTTATGGTACACAGTTATTTTTATTGTATAGTTTTACTGTAATTATTTTGGGTGACACCACTAATCTGCAATCCAACTTTGGAATAACTTATTGAGGCTTATGAACCTCTTCGTAATATATTTATCTTTGAAGAAAATATTAACAACTCTAAAAATAAAACATGAAACCGAAAAGACACAGAAAATAAAAACATAACAGTAACAACTGGGACTCGAACCCAGGACCTCATAGTCTATTCGGGACCTTGCGCTCTAATCCATTCTGTTTTTGGCTGCCACCTTTTTATCATGACTACAAGATTCTACCCAAATTTATTTGAATTCTTTAGATAGTGTCTCGGATACACCGAGAAAGGCGCAAGATCCCGAATAGACCATGAAGTCCTGGGTTCGAGTCCAAGTTGCTACCGTTATCTTTTTCTTTTCTGTATCTTTTCAGTTTTATGTTTTATTTTGAGAGTTGTTAATATTGTCATAAATGATTACAAACAATATCATTGTGATTTTAAAGTATAAAGAACAGGGTGTTTTAAACCTGAAATAGAGATGTGCATATATTATTTATAGTGATTAGTATTTATGTACATACAGTTAAAAAATACTTTTATTAAAAGGTTGTATTATATCCAATGTTATGTTTGAACAAGATGGGCGGCCATCTTGGCTGTTAGTGTCTGGGCCTTGTATGCAGACGGTTTTGATACAGTCCACAGAGTTGACTATGACACAATACTACACGGTATCACTTTTACAAGTTTAGTGACACATGATCAATAAATTCAACTTTCTACACATCAGCCATGACGATGCACACTGCATGGCTACATTGGCTCAAGAAGATGGAGGGAAACACCCCAAAACTCTAAAAAATTGCATATATTATTATCTTAAAAGTCACAGACCTGTCTATTCATTTCTAACATATCATATTGAGAGAAGGGGAGACTCTGTTTCATACAAAACTTAATTTTGGATTTGAGGCAAAAATACTCACCTAAACCTAATGATCTTTTTTTCTTTATTTTGATAGAAAGCAGTCACTTTGTGGTTAGACATATTTAATGAAAATAAAACAATAACTTTGTTTATAACCACGAGAATTTTATTTAATTTTATTACGACCGACCGGTTTCGCTTAACATAAGCATCTTCAGGGTACAAAAATTAAACTGGTTAATTTTTGTACCCTGAAGATGCTTATGTTAAGCGAAACCGGCCGGTCGTAATAAAATTAAATAAAATTCTCGTGGTTATAAACAAAGTTATTGTTTTATTTTCATTAGATCTTTTTTTCATCAAAAGGTATAGCAAATATCTAGTACGGATTAGATTTTTTTTCTAAACTTACAAAAGAAAGGTCATTAAAGAAATCGAATTTTTGTCATTCCAAAGGCACTTTAGCAATTATTTGGGGGCTAACAGTGATTAAAAAAAATAAAGTTTTACCCCATCTACTATGAAAATATAAAATAAAAGTGTTAAAATAAGCATTATAATGGTGTTAAATTTAAATTAAACTACCAATTTACGTTGGAACATAAATTTGCCACACATATTTAAAAATATCAACCAGATAAAATATTTTGTTTTTTATTATTTTATTTTATGTAATCGAATTTATATAGCAAATATGACTATTAACCGCCCTACCCATACGAACGTACGTAATACGGCCGCTATATTATCGCCCGAACGCAACAAGGCGTATCCCATACGTTCAGGTACAAAAAAACTATACCTGAAACCCACAAAACATTCGCATACATCAAGTTTGTTCCTGCGTCATCTCGTTTAGTTTTTCGAGGTCAGCCGAAGTTAACAGATGTGTTCGGGTATTTTCGTCTCTCCCATACAACTAGGTATATTGTAAACAGGTATTGTTATTGCGAAATCTAATGAGAAAAAAAAACATGTTTTTTACCTACTTTTTTAATAAAAACACAAAGGACGGGCGGTTAAAAGAAAAAACCATAAACCCGCTAATAATTTTCAAAATTACCTCTAAAATCATGAAAAATTGATTTCTTTAATGACCTATATTTCATTATTTAAAACAAAAATAAATAAAATACTTCTAATCTGTACTAGATATTTACTATACCTTTAATTTTTTTAAATATCATTCAGTTTGGATGGGTATTTTGGCCTCAAATCCAAAATTAAGTTTTGTATGAAACAACGCGCAGGCGTTCCTCTTAAGAATTTTTGTCTTGGATTAGATGAAGTATTTGAAATATATATGTGCCTACATATTATCGCCGCTATTTATAAGATCTGTGTTTTATTCGTTTGCACTGCACAATCTTTTTCAAACAAAGGACATCATATAAGATTTTATGTATGTAGATTTATTTTTAAATAATTTTTTTGTTTATATTTTAATTTGTATAAGTAAATGACTTTATTTTGAATACAATTTTAATTATGATGTGATATTATAAAAGCAATAACTTATTGTGGTATATATTTTTTCCGTTAGGTATAGTTATCAGTCCATAGACAAAATGCACAACCACTCAAAGGGTTTGGAGGTTTTAAACAGTGATGTTACATTATAATCAATGACTATTAAGTGATGTTTCATTATAATCAATGACTATTTAAGTGATGTTACATTATATTCAATGACTATTTAAGTGATGTTACATTATAATCAATGACTATTTAAGTGATGTTACATTATAATCAATGACTATTTAAGTGATGTTGCATTATAATCAATGACTATTTAAGTGATGTTACATTATAATCAATGACTATTTAAGTGATGTTTCATTATAATCAATGACTATTTAAGTGATGTTACATTATATTCAATGACTATTTAAGTGATGTTACATTATAATCAATGACTATTTAAGTGATGTTACATTATAATCAATGACTATTTAAGTGATGTTACATTATAATCAATGATTAAGTATTTGTAACTTTTCAAATGTGAAAATCAGGGGAATAAAAATATGCAAATAAAACTTTCAGGTTGCCTCCGTCGATACATGCATACATTATGTGTTCAACTTTTAGCACATAAGTGAACCAAAAAATTATTTAATCTTTTATCTTACTGAGGCCTTGTTCCCACCACGATTAAAAATTGGTGTCGGGCACTTCTGTTTACAATATACGATAAAATGTCGGGACAATGAAAAATCGTGTGCCGGGTGCCTCTTATTTTTGTAAAACTCTGAATTATTTCTTTCTAATAATAATTGGATAATTTGTATTGCGCCGTATTTGTGAAAAATCACCTCAAGAGCACTGTCCAAATATTACTTTCTATAGTTTATCTTATTATGTACAAACAGATACAGAAACATCCTTACCTCCACCTGGCAGGTCACTCCAGATTAATAATAATATTTATTTGAAACACACATTATTTTACAGAAATATTTAAGAAGGCTTTGACTGTCCAACTGGGAACAAATCCCGTTTTAGGACAGTCAAATTGATAAGTTTAATAATAATAATAATAATAATAATAAATGTTTATTCCGGTATGTGGGGAGGTTAGTGCAGTCCCACACATTCCATACAACAATATACATTCAATAGTTATAAAAAATATACAAAATATATACATACATCACATCGTAAAAAAAAAAAAATTTTGTTCATATTAATATACATATACATCAGAGAATACGAGTATAAAAGAATCCAAAAAGTAAATTTAAGAAAGAAAAAAAAAGGTTTTTTTTTTGTTTTGTTTTTTTGTTTGTTTTTAAAGTATGTTGCATTTTTTTTTTAAATTGTACTGTATTGTAGAGTAATAATGAATTACATATGAGATATAAAAGTTTAAAGTATGATATGCATTTTTTTTATTTAGTGTACAGTATTAATGAATTACGTATGAGATGTAAAAGTTTAAGTATAAGGTATAGAAGTATAAAAGTTTAAAGTATGATATGCATTTTATAAATTTACTGTAAGGAAAGAATGAATTAAATATGAGATGTAAAATTTGAAAGTAAAAAGAATAAAAGTTTAAAGTATGATATGCATTTTTTAAATTAGTGTACATTAATAATGAATTACAAATGAGATGTAAAAGTTTAAAATATAAAATATTCAAGTTTAAACAATATAAGTTAAAGGCATGATATGCATTTTTTTATTTACTGTAGAGAAATAATGAATTACATATGAGATGTAAAAGTATAAAGTATGAAGAATAAAAGTTTAAAGTATAAGATACTAAAGTATTATATACATTTTTTAAACGAGTGTAGAGTAATAATGAATTACAATTGAGATGTACAAGTTTAAAATATAAAGTATGAAAGTTTAAAAAATAAGAGATTAAAGTATGATATGCATTTTTTTTAATTTAGTGAAGAGTAATAATTAATTACATATGAGATGTAGAAGTTTAAAGTGTACAAGATTAAAGTATGATATGCATTTTTTTTTAATTTAGTCTAGTAGTAATGAATTACATATGAAGGTTTTATTAAAATTTTACATATCTATTAATGAGCATATGTTCGCATTTGGCCCTCTCTAAATCGAGAAGCCATACATTGATCAGTTTACGCAGGACGTTTGTACTTTTCATTTTCCATGTATCGGGTATTATGTTAAACAATTTTGGTCCTAAGTATGAAAATTGTCTTTGAGCAAGGGATGTCGTGATTTTTGTTGAAACTATTGGATTACTTCTTGAGTGTCTGGTGTCGTGATAGTGGTCGGTAAATGGGTAGTGGTGATGTTGTTTGTGTAATACAATTTTCCTGATATACAGTTGTCTGATATCAAGAACTTGCATTTCTTTGAATAATTCATCACTGGGGTACCTGAAGGGTTTTTTAAGGATGACTCTTATTAGGGATTTCTGCGCTTTTGCCAGGGGGTCCAAAATTGTTTTGGCACAACCGCCCCATCCTAAAGATGCATATTCAAGTAAAGAATTACACATGACATAATATATTGATTTTAGATATTTCTAATTGTCATGAAAAGGTGAGTGAGTTTTGACTTTTGTGGCAGTTGAGATGACGTGTTCTTCCCACCTCAGGAATTTGTCAATAATGATTCCTAAATATTTTAAACTATCCACGCATTCTAAGTTATTGCAAGTACAAGTATTTATTTCATTGCAAAGGTGAGCAGTAATGTTTAACACATCTTTGGGTTGTCCCACTTGCGTTGCACTGAAACGTATGAATTTGGTTTTATCCGTATTGAGAGTAAGGAGGTTATTGTCTAACCATTGCATAACCTTGTTTATACCAATTTCTGCTTTACTATGAACTTCGTTCCAGCTTTTGCCTTCATAAATCAATACTGTAAAAGGTGATGATGTGATCGGCAAGGTTACTGTTACATAGGTCATTGATGTATATATTGAACAAAATAGGCCCTAAAGTACTTCCTTGTGGTACACCAAATACAATCTTGGCTGGATCGCTTAGAGTATCATTGATATTAACTCTTTGGCTTCTATTTTCTAAGTAGCTACCCAGCCATTTAAATAGTTGTCCCTGTATACCGATTAGCTGTAGTTTTTTCAAAAGAATTTTATGCAAGATGGTGTCAAAAGCTTTAGCTAAATCTAGGAATATCGCGATGCATTTAATTCCTCCATCGATATTATTGGAGATGATTTTCGTCATTTTAGCAATAGCATTTTCGGTACCTAAACCTGGTCGGAATCCATATTGTCTCTTAGAAAGTATGTTATTATCTTCAAGGTAAAGGGTGAAACGGTTCTTAACAATTTTTTCAATGATTTTTGAGACCGAGTTTAGCGGAGATATTGGCCGGTAATTTTGAATCTGCGACTTATCTCCGTTTTTGTGAATCAATGTCATAATTGATTGTTTTAAATGATCAGGGAATATGCCAGATTGGAAACTTACATTAGAAATGAACACAATCGGAGGTGCTATGAATGATTTTATTACTTTGAGCAGATTTGTTGAGACTGGTCCACAAGCATTCTATGTCTTTAGGTCGTCTATTATTTTTAAGACTTCGTTTGTTGTTGTTTGAATATTTTCTATTTTATGCTCGAGATTAGAGGCGATTAAGTTGGCTAGTTCGGTTTCAGTTTTATTACATTTTATAATAATTTTTTTTGCAAGTGTGGCTCCCACTGATGTGTAATACTTAGCAAAATTCGCCATATTTTTCGGATTGGAAGAGTCTATGTTATTGATGTTCAATGTTTTAATTTCAGAAGACTTTCTGTTTTTTGTTTTACTAATATCACGAAATGCTTCCCATAAACGTTTTGGACAGTATGTATTTTCGTAAATGACCTTTTTGTAATAATTTTCCTTCGTAGATTTGAATAAATTTTTACATAAATTCCTGTATTTTTTGTAATGAGCTTGTACTAAAATATTATCTGGATACCTTTTCGCCTTTTCATGAAGTTGGTTCCTTCTGTGGATAGATTTAACAAGGCCAGGAGAGATCCAGGGCGTGAGTTTAAACTGGCTGTTTGATATGAGTTTCTTACTAGTATGTTTAGATATATATGAATGTAGTTTACTAGTGAATTCCTTCATCGCAATGTTCGTGTCAATTTGGTCAAATACGTTTTGCCAGTTTTCTGAACGCAAGTCCTCAAGTAAATTAGTGTAGTTTGTTCGAGGGACGTATTTAATTTTAGCAGTTGGGGGAGGTTTAACTTTGAGGCAGAGGGCTGTAGTATAGGGATCCGAAATCGATGTGTGGATAACAAATGAGTCAATGAAGTTAATAATTTTTACATTTATATGGTCTAAACAGGATTTAGTCGCACCCTGTTCATGAGTGGCAGTGTTGATTGTCGGAATGAAGCCGTTTTCAATAAAAAGACATGAATAATCGTTTGATTGTTGATATTGAGGAATAGTATTAATATTGAGATCACCTATAATGATTTGACGTGTACATTTTTTAGTACTGTCGATGGTTGATTGAAGCGAATTCAAAAAAGTGTCGATGTTTTGAAAAGATGGTGATCTATAAATTGCAAAAACACAATAATAATTATTAAGTACAATTTTTACACAGTTTGCTTGAGATAATACGATTTCGTCAACTTGCGCTTGAATTCCGTCCCTTATGTAAACGACAATCCCGCTAGATTTATTAATATTTATAGTTGTGTGATATTCTGTGTAAGTGTTTATAATTTTAGAGGTATAATTTTTATGAATCCAACATTCCGATAATATTATGACATCGAAAGCATGAGTAAATTGATCAAGAAATATCAAGAAATCATCAATGTTTGATGAAATACTTCTGATATTTTGATGAATTATTTTTAAATTATAAGAATTCCAACAATAATTATTTAAACTTTTAAGATCGTCTATCACATTCATGCTACAAGTTATACCGGTATCATTATAAATATCACATGCTAATTGGATCATTAAAAATATTCAAATGAACGTTGACCCAGTAAATGTTGCAGAATTTGTGGATTCACTTCCAAAGTAAGTATAATAGGGTATATAGTAGTATATGTAAAAACAAATACATATGATCATGGTAGTTCCACATAAATGGTTGCAAAAAGAATAAGTATTGGAGTTGGAATTGCGGAAACGGTAGCATACTATAACGACACACCTAGATGAGCGAGACAAGACATACCTTGAGAGTGTATTTAGTTTGAATAATTCAAACTTGTAGCGATGCTAAATTGGATTCATTAAATAGTGGATAGATTAAAACGTAATATTAAAGTTTTAGCTTGGGAAGATATGATTTTGCACGCACAGGGCACAATATCAGAGAACATCGCACATATCATGATATTTCAGTTACTATTTTATAAATATCTCATATAAGAGTCATTTATCAGAAGATTAGTGGCAAAAGAGGAGTTGGTATTTATTTTAAATATTTCTATTTTTTTTGTTCAAATTAAGTTAAGTTAAGAAGAAGCCGGGGACGGCCGAGAAAAACATGGTACGATCAAGTGAATCAAATACTTGAGTTGGGCCATATCAGAAGTCGGAATAATAGAAGAGAATGCATGAGACGATGTATGAATGTGAACGAAGCAAGAAGTGTATGCCAAGATCGAGTTGTTTGGCGGACCATCCTTTCTGCCTACCCTGTGGAGAAACGGCATGGTGTTTAGTTAGATGTTCGAATTTAAAATTGGAGAACAGATTTTTAAAATGACCGAAAACAAAAAAAATGTATACTCAGGTTTAACTGAAGTTATCAATAATAATTATTTATATTTACAATTTTTTATTTATAATGTTGCGGACTATAAAAAGTTTCAAATTTTTCTGCAAATGACTAGATGGGTATTAATTGGCTAGCTTCGCTAATTGCCATTGTAATAATTTATAAATCAAAATAATGTCCACAAATAATAACAGCCAAGCAGCGTGCGGGATTACCTGGGACTGGGAGAGTGCTGAGCGGGCGGGGACTGCGGGTGGAGCAGGGCGCACATCGGCCGACAAGTGTAAACAGCTCCTATACAAACCCATGAGCGAGCGAGTCACAACATGTTTTTTAATAGGGTGATCTGGCAATCCTGCCGAAAAAACGTGTCGTGGACGACTTATCGTGTTGTGTAAATGTGAACAACTCTTCAGCCACCGGGGCAGATGATTTTTAATCGTTACGACATATGACAAGTGTGAAAGGACCCTGACCTGGCATTCACTAATAATAATATCATCTTCAAATGTTTACATAAACCAGTTTGAAGATAATAATGATGGTGTACGAGTATGCGAAATAACTGTTTATAATATAATGTACAGCCAAATCCCACTGCTACGACCCTCGGTTGAGGATGCAATAAACAATTATTCATCTCTTGCGCGGCGAGCTATGATCAAGATCTCTTCGTATGGGCTGGGTAGTAGTGTATGTCTGAATGATATATCTGCAGATGTATTGTTGTAGATAATTATATGTGGAGGTAGTGGTACTAGTAGAAGGTGGAAGCTCCCTACAATAATGACTATACGATATATATTTATTTAAAGAAGACTTATAATATTTGATTAATTAAATTAACTACAATATAAAATAGACAATAATGAAGAAGGACAGCGTGGAGACTGTACTTTGAGATGTTAAAATAGACAATAATGAAGAAGGACAGCGTGGAGACTGTACTTTGAGATGTTAAAATAGACAATAATGAAGAAGGACAGCGTGGAGACTGTACTTTGAGATGTTAAGAAAAAGACAATAATGAAGAAGGACAGCGTGGGGCTGTACTTCGAGATGTTAAAATAGACAATAATGAAGAAGGACAGCGTGGAGACTGTACTTTGAGATGTTAAAATAGACAATAATGAAGAAGGACAGCGTGGAGACTGTACTTTGAGATGTTAAAATAGACAATAATGAAGAAGGACAGCGTGGAGACTGTACTTTGAGATGTTAAAATAGACAATAATGAAGAAGGACAGCGTGGAGACTGTACTTTGAGATGTTAAAATAGACAATAATGAAGAAGGACAGCGTGGAGACTGTACTTTGAGATGTTAAAATAGACAATAATGAAGAAGGACAGCGTGGAGACTGTACTTTGAGATGTTAAAATATGAACTGAGAGGAACGGCTTCTTCCCATTTATATAATATTCTAGTATCCCGGATTGTGGGAAATTTCATACAGTTAAGCTCAATGGCTTGCGTAACAAATCGATAATGAGTTTACTTAATTGGTTTTCTAAAATAATGCATTTATTTGAAAACGCCGAAATGCACAAAGAATTTACGCTTGATTTAAGCCAATGGCAGGGATTATAACATTATGAAGGGTTGACGTTAATGGCGCTTGATTTATAGCAAGGGCTGGGAATATAACACCACCACTTATTGTTTATTTACTCGTATGTCTTTTAACATGCTTCGTGAGAATTAATGAACCTTTTAAGATAAGCAAATCATAAATCTGTCAACAAATAACACAATTATAGCAATGATATTTTATGTACATTAAGAACTGGTGAAAAAGTCAAAGCTGTGAATGCGTTTAAAATTAAAAAATCCAGCCAAAAATATTATGGTTCAAAAAAATTCATCATATGTAGATCAACAAACACTAATTCTGGATACTACAAATGTAAGTTTTATTATATATAATTAATTATACGTAGAAATAATAAATCATTATATAAAAACCAAAAAAGACTTAAAAGTCCTGTGATTGGTCAGTGACTTCTGACAGAATTAAGAATGTGGGCAATGTTGCGTGACTCGCACACGGGTCTACAGATGTCACCACTGCTGTATACAAGTTATTTGTAAGGTATTACTGTTTTATTTATTTATTCTAGTTAATTATTTATTTTTAGAGATGTTGATTTCATACTGAACGAGGTGGGAGCAGCTTTACTGTAAAATGGCAACTATGTACATATGACGTCACGCGGGCTCTGGCAGATTACAAGTATTTTGACGGGCGAGCAATTCTACCTTAATATTTATTACTATAAAAATGATATTTAAAAAATAAATAAAAACTTGTATTTAAGATAGAAGGGGAATATTCATTAAAAAAAATGAACTGGAGTTCCTTATTCGGAGGAGGCGCGCCCGGAGAGTTTAAAAAAAAGGATTATCTTAGCCCGAAATGAATGAAATAATGATAATTCTTTTATCCTCCCCTTCACGAGTCTTAACCTATACAATGCTACGCAAATACAGCTATCCACAAATGTTTAAATACCCACATGTTTTTATTTTTATAGAGAATGTATGAAAATCACAAAAAGTGGCGCGCATACCAATTACCTATATACTCGTACATCGGGAACGCAAAATGGCCTATTCTTGTATAATGATGAGTTGGAACATAAAATAATTCTTACTCTTGATAGTCTGAGCTCGATGTGATTGCATTGGATAAAAAGCGGTTGCAATAATCATGTCCTGATTTTTGTGAACTAAATTACTTGTAAATAATACATATTTTGATAGAGGCTTTTGTAAACTACGAATTGGGAGTAGTACATAGCGAAGGGAAATGGGAGAACGAATCCAATCAATAAAACATGTTGACAAAAAATTTATGTTTATTTTTTACCCTGTGGATTGAACAATTATATGCCAGATTCGGTTTTTGGAATGTATTTATATTTATTTTATCATTAAATTGATGAATTCACATAAAAAAAATTCTATTAAAAAAACAATCTTTGATGTCAATCCTATACATTTTTTAATTAACTACTTACATGGATTATGTTGGTAACTTTTGGGACGTTGAACTGTTGTGCCTCTTTGAGCCACTACAAATCCACCCTGATGATGTACAAGGCTGTTGGAAACGTTGACTCAAAAAGGAAGAAGGGCACCAAGTAAACCAACATAATACATTTGGCAGCTGGAATCGTAAATCATAACAAACTATGAACTTACTTGGATGACAAAAGTTACAAATAGGTGTCTTTTTGGCAGGATGTATTACTTTACGTTGTTGCAAATAGGTATAGCAGGGCCTTAACAAATTGTACTATTTCTGAGCCCCCGAGTTTGGATTCTCCGTAGACCCGGTCCACAAAGGTGATGGGGACTTCTCCTATGGTGTAATCCAGCTGGCGGGCCCTAGACATCACAAAGAGAAATATACTTGTTTTTAAACAGATATTCAAAAGGTAGACGTTCTATATTGTCCTTATGATAAATAAAATTCCTGTTATAACAAAACACGGTATCGTTTTATTAACGAAGATACTCAGAATATAATATAGCATTGGAGAGCCAGGAACCTGATCTCCTTTCTTACTCAAGGTAGTATATGAACTGCCCAGTGACCTTATGAGCTTCCAACAATCAAGCTACCTAACTGTTTTACCGACATAGCGGACGCTAATGCCATCCATGTAGATTAGTCAAAACTAAGATATCACAGTAGGTACTGCCCACGTATCTTTATGAAACACTTGCCTGATGATCATTTCCATTTGGAAGACGTATCCCTTGGAGACACAATTATTGATGATCTTCAGCAGTTTATCTTTTTTGTAGAGTCTGAAATAAGGTAACAACACCAATCAGTTTAGCAAAGCATTCATTACGTATTATCAAACTTTATAAAATTAGTTATTGGCTGAACCAAATTTAAACTGCCCCGGGGAAAGCTAGTTAGCCGGACTTCACCACTTTACAACAAATATGAATATACATAAAGGATATCATTATTTTGGAAAGGCTCTAACAAAGAGATCACTGGCGCCACAGCGGGAAATTGTATATGAATATCATTCGCCCAACAAATATGGCATTCACTCACAATGTTGGTTTTTGATCATGGAAGCAATCTAAATAAGATTTTTTTTAATTAAAAAAACCTTTGTAACTATCTTCCACTTGTTTATTTTCGACCGGACGTTTGATCATACGATTTATGTCAAGAGTGAGTCCCATTGCTCTTTCTTGGGACTCACTCCTGATATAGATGCTATATACGAGTATACCATAGATTTAGTTTTAATTGTACCAGTCTGAAGATGCCCGTAAAAGGGTCCGGTCGAAAATACTCGCTCTCATATTCAAATTAGTTTTACAAATAGTAAAATATTATTTTTAATCGTCACCTGTAAAGTTTTCATTTTGTGGCTTAATCTCTGGTGCGCCAGCATAGCCGATGGGCAGTGCAAAAAACATACTTTCTTTTTGTAGGATTTTCGACCCACAGCATTCGATCAACAAAATAATAAATCAGATGGCAATTCTTGCTTTTCGTTTTTGATACGCCTCTTATTTGGAATTTAAAATAAAGTAACAACTGGCAAGTATTGCATCATTCCTTGAGGCGCAGTTCCTTTTGATTATATAGTGTAAAATCTTCTAAAATGTAAGTGAATAAGTGTTTTGTTTTTTTTATTTTTTTTATTTATTGTCCATACATTTATTTAGCTTTATGGAAATATAATAAAACTTCAACAACATTTTCGTATTTAATTTATACATATTCTTTTATATGATTAGAGAGATTTTCTTCTAAATACAATTAGTAGTTATTCTGGGGATACTAATGACAGGTGTACACAATGTTTATAAATATATTAAAACATTGTCTGGTAAGACGGAACAATTTACAAAAACAAGTTATTACGAAAATAGACTCAGCCGGTGAAGCAGGCTGCGTGCAGATTCACCCTCGGCACACGACAGAATGAATAAACCATAGAAGCTTGGCGTTCAAAAGGTTAAAAGGTTTTCAAAAATAGAAATATTATTTAGTCGATTATGATTTGAGATTCTTACGGCCAAAAGTATTAGATTGATTTTTGGAGTATTATGCCGTGTTACACTTCCTCTTCCTTTAGCCAACGTTTCAGTTAACCTTGCAATGACCATCATCAGGGCAGATGTCACATCTGCTCACGCTATGATATAATCTATCTATAATCATGATAAATCTATTTCATGTGTTTTTTGAGTTTAGTTTGTAGAAAAGTGATTGCGTATTTACCTGAAAGAGCCTGTCAGGTCAGAGGCCCGGGGGCGCAGCAACAGCTGGGAGAGGAAGTTGGCCCCCCGACTGACTAGCTTCCTGCGGAAGTCCCAACCCGACACGCCTCCCTCGCCCACATAGCGGGTCCCCGACACCACGTCCAGGTCTTGAGCCTGCTGCAGGGAGATCATGGGCGGGATGAACTTGGGCTGCAACCAAATACATCATTATTCGATATATACACATGTGAACTGTGTGGATACGCTATATACTTTATAAAAAAAGCAGAATTTAAAAAAAAACTACTTTTGGTTTTGGAAGTCATCACAGAACATTATAAGAGCATGTACAACGATTATAAGAGCATCGCATAAGAGCTGTTGTATACTTCTTTTGTTCACAATGTCATGCACTCATATTATATTATATTATATGATGCACTTATATATTATGTATAATGTAGATCAGGCTAGTACTATTTTTACTTAAAAAAAAAAAGTATTATCTGCAAATTAAAAACCTTTCCATTTATAACTTTTCTGTGTCATGCACTTATACATTATTATATTTACATATATATATATCATAAATATGTTACACTTATATACCTACTATGTATCATGTTCTTTTTTCGTTAACTTAAAACCTTTTTATTCTTTCTGTACACAAAATCATGTAATAATTAATAAATAAAAATAAAATAAAACGTAAATGGTATAGAAACAATCGCTGAGTAGATAAACCGATTAAAGTGTGGAGAAGTAGGCTCAATCGTTCCTTACTTCGACTGAAATTGATCAAACATTTTCAAATACCAAAATTATTTCTGGGGCCTAGGAGTTGAAAGGTCTTATCTAATAGTTTCCTTTCAAATCGGTACATTAAAAAAAATATCACAGTTTATTTAACACATCTTGGGTACTCGAGGTACTGAAATCAATTTTCTTCCGATAATATTATGAGTAATAATACTCATTAAAATAAGGTTGGAGTAGAGAATTTCATAAGTAACTATGAAATAACAAAAACAAAAAATTACTACATTACAAAAGATGAATAGAATAAATTACATGGTGGCTTAAATCAGCGTCCATGATAATGACATAGTTCCCAGTGGCGTGCTTGATGCCGTGCACATACGCCGTCCCCAGTCCCAGCTTCTTCTCCCGCGGGCGCAGCACGATCTTCTCCTCGCCGTAGATCTCTTGCAGCTTCTTAGCCATCTGAAGTGTGCCATCAGGACTGCCATCATCGATCACAATTATCTCGTAATCTACTTTGCTGCAAATGTGAGTACAATCAAATAAAATGCAGATCAGCTAAATGTGCAGCAGTTTTATTTGCACTTTTAGAAAATGAATTGATAATTAAAATTAAACATGAATCCCACTATTAAATTGACAGGGTTCTCTCTCGGAAAAAGTAGACAACATTAACCATACATCAGTAGACACCGCATACATTTCAATGACAGCCGCTGTGTGTACATGATGCTCAAATGGGGTCTCGATGACTCTATTGTCTGCATATGGACAAGTTCATGCCGCAGAACATATTATTAAAGAGTGTCCGATCTACCAGCCCGGGGCTCATTGAAGTTGCACAGGGTGAAGGGTGATGCCATGATTTTGAATAGCTGAAGAATCTCAGCAAGAATTATTACGTTTTTAAAATCTTAAAAAATCACATTTTTAAGGTGACAATAATTTATTGATTTATTTGTAAGAAACAAACAGGTTATACAAATATACACACAAAGAAAGTTTAACCAAAGGAAAGCCAACAAATTTTCTTTCTATACGGGTGTTTTATTTATGAAGCTAATAAGAGAAAAAAAAGTAAGAAGGAATGGGGAAGAGGAAGATAGGATGGGAATAGGAAATGCTCTCGATATATTTTATACTCGTGGATCAATTTGTAGACGTGCGCATTACTTCGGTTCAATAATTTGAAAGGGTATTGTGAAGAATGTCGATGTTGTTAAATTATGTGTTATATTGCGCACAAATACGGGGAATTGGAGAATTTATCCTTAGATTGGTCCTGTCAAATCGATTTGTCGGGTTGGTCTTGACGGTATGCGGATTTTTATAAAGTTGATGAGCCAGGCCATTATCCATAATTTTAAACAATAAAATTTGATCAAATATTAAACGTCGCGTTTGAAGCGTGATGAAGTTATAGAATTTTAAGGATTCGGTATTATTTGCAAAGTGTAAATTAACTTTATAATTTATATGCTTAAAGAATTTACGTTGAATGCTTTTGATTATTTCAATACGGGCTTGGTATAAAGGTGTCCATATAGGTGTGCAGTATAAATAGGTAAACTTGTGAATTCATTACCCAACGGGAAATCGTTTTTACTTTTCGTCACTTTATAGTAAAAAGAATGAGTAATATATCAAAACTTGCTGATTTGTTCATAACCTAAAATAAGTCCTTTTGATACACTCACATTTCGTCCATGTATTTGACAATAAGCCATACTATAATGGGTAGGTTTTCCTTTTCATTGTAAGTGGGCAGTAGGATAGAATATTTATTTTGGATTTTAACTTCGCACTCCCTGAACTCTGCCATGTTGTCAGTTGTCAGTTATCACAGTGACAGATAGATAAACAGCAGTGCAAGCGGTGAGTTCATTTCTCTTTCTCACGCATTATAAATAAAGGGGCCAGAAAGAGAACGAGCATATAAGAAGTTTTGGCAATACATATTTGTTGTGAACTGACAGCTGAGCTGTCAGTTCGTAAAAAGTCGAATACTGGAATTATCACGAAATTGCTTATTTTCCCCGATTAATCCCCACAGGCGTTGTACGTGTTTTTATAATAATTGCAGTCATCTTCTAAGTGTGTTGTGGATTAAAAACATCGAGAAAGCGCCAAATAAAATTACGAACGCCACGAAATGATTTGCGTGTAACGGGAAATCTTCATAAATCACTGGCGTGTATTATTTCAATTGAGTCATATGACAACACAAAACAGCTAATAACGCCTTTCACATAGTGATGATCTTATTTTGAGCAATAAACATGGGTAAATGCAGTAAAGTAGTTATATGTGGAATGAAGGGTGTAGGCAAAACAGCCATTCTAGAACAACTCATTTATGGGAATGTGACGGCTGCCTCGGAGTTCTACCCGACTATCGAAGACATCTATGTGGCCAACATAGAGACTGACCGCGGGACCAAGGAGAGGTTGTGTTTCTATGATACGGCCGGCCTGACTTCTCCTGTCTCGGAGAATTCCTCCCCCTCCAACTTCCACGGCCTCCAAAAGCACTACATGGCCTTTGCGGATGGCTATGTGCTGGTGTATGACACCTGCAAACCTGAGTCACAAGCTCTCCTGATGTACCTGCATAAAGATATAGAGAGGAACAAAGATAAAAAGGATGTAAGTACAAATTTATCATATTCAAATAATACATTCACAGTAGGAATAGGAATAGCTTAGAGAGGTGGAGTTTGAATAATAATAATAAGAGTTAATTTCTATAGCGCAGTTTTGTGAAAGGTTCACCTCAAGTGCGCTCTAAAACTAACTAACCTAACCTAATATTATTGTATATGTATGCAAATTAAAGCTATGACAAAATATGAGCAGCAGACTCACTTTCATGCACAATTTAGAATACGATATAACAATTTAGAATAAATTAGGGGTATAAATAATAAAGTACAAATATCAAAAGAGCAAGAAAATCTACACAAAATAATCTAACCTAATAGTTTTCTCTTAGATCTTTGTATATAAAGAATGTTTGCTAAGTTCATTTGAAAATGCTGTGCAATCGCATATTCAACTTGTTCCCCTAATTTTTATTGCACTCTTCTACTCTGGCCTATCAAAACACACTCTCTGCAGTACTTTCCCTTCCCCATTTACGCCATAAAACTTTTTTATTTACCATTTAATTACGTACACACCATACCAAAAATGCTACATTACCTGACAAAACGACCTTTTCTACTAAAATGTATGTAATTATGTTGCAGGCTACCATCATAGTGATTGGAAACCGCACGGGGCAACCGGACCCCAAGCTGCATGAGAACACAGTGAGCAAGGCGTGTAACTGGTGCACGCGCGAGAAGCTGCGGCACTACGACGTGAGCGCGCTGGACCGCGGCTCACTGTACGAGGGCTTTGTGCACCTCACCACGCGCCTCAACCCCGCGCCCACCAAGAGCAGCTTCCCCCAGCTACCGGCACTCACCAAGCTCACGCAGAAGGGGGGCAGCCGCCCCGACTCATAGTCCGCCCGCTGCTGGTGCTGGTGCTCCCTGGCCCGGTGTCTTCAATGGTGGACCTGTTTCACCCCGGGCTGTGTGCGCTCACATAGCCAATACCTACTCACTCCCTCTCCCGAACAATCTGACACTGAGTGAGGGAGATAGAACGATATTATCCATGTTGCTTACTACTAGTTGCTTAGACTGTTCACTAGAACTATAGTTATCCAAGGGCAGCATGTTAAAACAGTTTCCAAGTGCCACATTCAAAATAATAAATACACTAGAATCTCACTAATCTGGCACTATTTATGACTTCAAGATTATGGATTACTGAAATTACCCGTTTAATGAATGTACGAGTATTTGTGCTTTTATTTAAGCAGTTATGTACATCTTACACATGGATTTAAAGAATAAATCTAGTTTAATATTATGGGTGTATAATTATATAATATAGTGATGTGAAAACCCATGTAAAATTACCAACTTTGAAATGAATTCAAATCGTTATTTCATTTTTTTGCACTTGAAATCAAATATCTGTGTCAAAACACAATGTATATAAATATCTGTCCAAAGACAGCCCTGGTTTGCGTCATATCCAAAATATATATAAATATTGATATTTATTCTGCGAATACTTCGCAGGTATCATACAGCTACATATTTACATAATACTTTATTAAGCTCGAATAGGTGAAAGCACAGATTGATAAAATCAAAGCATAAATAATGTAGGCGAAGCTGCTCGGTTTAGTGAACCGGATCACTAAACCGAGCCGCTTCGCCCACCACTAATGTAATCAGTTACATCAGGTAAACTCAAAATACTATTTTATCAATATAAATAACTACATATGTATTATACTTCCAAAAATTATTGCTATTAAAAGTGCGCTGCTATTTTTATATGTATGTAGATAAAATATTTTATTACAATAATATTGTGTTCCGAAAGGTGTCCTTAATTAAGTGTGGTGCAAGATTATTTGAATGAGTATTTACATGATATTTTTATTTAGTTTTACAGCAAAATATCGACAGTTCCAACGAACAATGTCGAATGCGCAAATGGAAATTAAAGCTGTTTAAAGTTTCATTTCTACGTGTTCAGAGTTTCACGTCTACATTTTTCTGTTTGTTTTTGAGATAAAGGAATATAGTGTTATTTTTGATATTGTTCATAAAACCCTATTTATTTAATTGGAAAACCATGTTTTTGCAAGTACTACAGCTCTAATGCAAAGTTACGAATTTGCACATCCGACATTGTACTCGTACCTTGGAACCGTCGATATACGAGTATACAATAAGTATATCTTGCTGAGATGTTTTTATTTATTGCAAAATTTAGTTGATTCTCTATTTCTCTCTCTATCTTTCTTTCATTTTTTTTTAACTTTTTTTCTATTGGGTATTGACCTAAGAATGTACTTAAATTAAAGTCACTACATGGACCTTTTAAAATGTAATGACATAATATATTAATATTTTTTTAATTTTTATTCAAAGACATTTTTCTTAGATTTAGTTATTACTGATGTAAAGAGTTTTTTATGATTTATTTCTACAGTGCTGTTATTAACTTCTAGTGCGCCAAGATTGCCCATCGGATATACAAAATTTTTGTCTGTCAAACGCCAGCGTATCCGATGGGTAACTTAAAGACATGTTTTCTTTTCTTATCGCCCTTGAGGTGATTTTTCACAAAAACGGCGCTATAAAAATCATCCGATTATTATTATAAGTACCTATCCTGGGGAAACTACTTGTGATTGATATATACATTTTTTATAAATATCTAAACACATTATCTGGTAAGTCGGTACAATTTACAAAAAACAAGTAAGTTATTATGAAAATAGACTTGGCCGGTGCATGGCGGCCACGTGCTGATTTACCCTCAGCACATGACAGAATGAATAGACCATAGAAGCTCGGCACTCCTAAGGTTAAGCTGGTTTCTGGAAAACCATTGTTAAAAATTTGAAATTGCTGAAAACTTTAATGTTTTCATAAATAAACTTTTGCTAACTCTGGCATGGAACACATATTCTTGAGAATTTTTTTTTTCTGTTTTGCAAGTTTTATTGAAATACATACTTAATAAGTATTTGCTATTGTAGTACATATTTTAATGCTTGTTAATTTTTGCATACATGGTTGTACCATTAACTGCATAGTTCATGTATTTATAACTAGATATCCTACGTATTTGAAGTTCTTTTGTTAGAAACCTCTTATTTCAGGAAATAGATGACACGTCATGACATTACTTAAGTATAGACACGTTATTGTCTAACAAAATTAACACAAAATTTGGAATGAGTAACAAAAACTCTTACGTTTACAGTAAATTCTTAATTCAACTATCAGTTTTGTATGACAAAGACGGACATTTAAAAGATATATCTGTTGAATGCGATGAATGTGCGTCCGTACGTCGTTTCAAAATTCAAAGTTGCGTTGAATATCACGGGTGTGAATGAGATGAAACTACAGCAACTCACTTACACTACAATAGGACCTGCTAGAAGATTGTCTTTCTTATACTCATGTGTTGCTACATTCGCTATCTCACTTTCTCTAATAATGTTTAAAATTTTCAGGAAAGAATGGAATCATATGTATTTCCATTGTTTCATTTTCATGTGTTCGTTATGTCATTGATTGTTTCCCGATTACAATTATTGAATTATGAATAATATTAAGTAATTTGCGTGTATTTATGAATGAAATGTTATTGGTGTTTACCGTGTTTCTTACCGGTGTTGGAAACACTTTTTCATCACACAGGAGGGTATTTTGGCACTTATTTGTGCAATTTGGTTAGAGACAACCGACAACCTCACGCGAAGAGTGACAGTTTAATACTAAATCAAAGTACGGCAATTACAGTATGTTTTGCTTGCCACTTTGTGAGCTCTACAATATGCCTATTGTTTGTAATGTCGTTGATGACACGTCAATAATAAATTATTTCCATTGCTAAGAATTAAATAATAATCTAATAGAATATAAATATTATCAACGTATTTTAGCTGATTCATCACATTATTAATAGTTAGAGCATTTATAAATATTTTTAGACCTTGTTATATTTTGAATAGCTTTTATAAAAAATAGATTTATTGTATAAAAAAATGTACTTACACATCTAATAAAAATCACACTCTAACTGATGCATTATAATGTTTGTCTTCCTATGACCTGAAATTAATAATTTATTATTTTTTTAAATAAGTACCTACTCACATTGTACTTATAATATTGTGACGACTCACCATTCAAAATAAAGATATATTTTAAAATATTATTTTTTCTCTTTAATTTTTCCATGTATAGGGTTACCATACATCCCGTTTTGACTAGGATTGTCCCGATTTGAAGGTACTCCCGAAGATTACGTACAGGAAAATTATGACAATGTTGAATAGCGTAATGCAATTATTATTTATTCCAAAATCAATGGAATACATGTGCTTGGGTAGTTTCCTATTAAATAAGGTTCATTGGAATAAACAATTGTTGAAATGACCATCAAAAACTACTATTACGATTACTACAGTAGTAACTATGGTTATGCATCGGTGACAACGATGGCCATCATTCATCATTGTGTTATATTCAAATTTCGCAGTTCCGTTCAAATCCGACACAATGCCATAGAGGTCAGTAAAGGAGTGTTCTGGGAGTGTCCTCTACGTGGGCTCATTCCGTGTCCATTGTCCATGGTCACTATCTGTCAGTTCGACGCTATTTGGTTATGTTGTGTTGACGTCAACCTGACATTCAATTGGTATATCGATATTTTACATTTTTAAATATCTCTTTTGTATTAATAATATAGATATTATTAATCAATAATGCCTCTCTACGAAGGAATCGCTTTGATTCACGAAAAACAAGCGGTTGTTTTAGATATCGGTGCTGCCTACACGAAGTATGTGAAAAGTTTTGCTACCTACATTGATTTCCAATAAAAATGTTAACCTTGTTAAAGAAGTATTTTTTGCTTACAGGTTTGGATTTACCGGGGAGCCTTCGCCAAGGTGTATCATTCCTTCGGAATACACTTGCCCCAAAACGAAAGAAGTAAAAAATGTATTCGAGTTCAAATCAATAGAGGAACTATACAATACTTTGGTAGAATTTATTCACCTCCTGTATTTTAGGTAATCTTACGCAGTATTTTATTTAATAGGGGTAGATATTCAGAATCGAAGCATCGCTTGAAATGACGGCCTCCATGGTCGAGGGGTAAGGCTCTCGACTACGAATCCGAAGGTCGCGGGTTCAAATCCCGGCGTGCGCAAGTAATTTTTATTTAATTAATTTGTGTTGTTTCACAATTAATTCATTTAAAAATAATATATAGTAAATTTGCACACGCTCCAGAGTGGAAGATACTCTCAGTATCGCCCTGGTGAAAGACCACCATTCAGAATTGAAACGTTGCTTGAAATGGCTTTTAGCCGTGTTTGGTGACCAGATCTGAATAGCCAGGTATTCCCAACCTTCCTCTCCTCCTTCTCCTTCCCCTCCCCAATACCTTCAGCCTCACAACATTCCCCAATTGGTAATGTCATAGTCTCACTGGCTCCAGACGGTTGGGAGCAGTTGGGACTCTTGTGAGGTATTCATATAAAAAAAAAAAAAAAAAAATGACTTAAACCGTGTTTGATGACCAGATCGCCAGATACTTCATCCCTTCTTCTTCCCCTCCCCATACCCTTCAGCCTCACAACATACCCCAGTTTAGGATTTCATAGTCTCACTGGCTCCGATTAGTAGAATGCATTGTGCGATATTCACATAAAAAATAGTACTTATTTAAATCATTGATTTATTATTGAATTTATACTATTTTTATTAACAATATTTGCAGGCATGTCTTAGTGAGCCCCAAAGACAGGAAAGTGATCATAGTAGAATCTCTCCTCAGTCCAACTATCTTCAGAGACACACTGGCTAAAGTTCTCTTCTGTCATTTTGAGGTAAATATTACATATGTTTTGAGTTCTTTGCATTTTTGTCAACTGTACCTGGGGTTTTCCTCATGGCCTATGTTATTTATTGATAGTGCTGTGTGGATGCTCTTTATAAGGAAAGGGTGGAGTAAACATGGGTCTTTAAATAGACCATTTGTGTATGTCAAAGTACAAAAATGAGTCTTGAAAACTACCCACAAGCGTGGAATAAGTGGAGTGCATAAGAATGGAGCAAATTTCAACGGTGTTTCCCACCTGATGTCTAATTTTCCTCAAATTACCCTTAATATGTTAAAATAATGTATAAATCGATTAAAAATTTACTTGTATTGAATTGTTTTAAAGGCATTATTAGCCAATGACATTACATACGTTATTGTCGAACAAAATTAACACAAAATGTGGTACGAGTAACAAACACTCTTACGTTTACAGTAAATTCTTAATTCAAACATCGTTTTTGTATGACAAAGACGGACATTTAAAAGTTATGTCTGTTGGATGCGATGAATGTGCGTCCGTATGTCGTTTCGAAATTCAAAGTTGCGTCGAATATCATGGATGTGGATGAGATGACACTACGCCTACTCGCTTACACTAAGAAAGGACTGCTGGAAGGTTGTCTTTTTTATACTCATGTGTTGCTACGTTCGCTATCTCACTTTCTCTAATGACCTTTAAAATTTTCGGGAAACAATGGATTAATATTTATTTCCATTGTGTTCGTAATGTCATTGATTGTTTCCCGATTACAATTATTGTATTATGTATAATATTAAGTAATTTGCGTGTTTTTACAAATGAAATGTTACCGGTGTTTACCGTGTTTATTCTACTGGTGTTTGCCGTGTTTATTCTACTGGTGTTTACCGTGTTTATTCTACTGGTGTTTTCCGCGTAATGGAAACACTTTTTCATCACACAGGAGGGCATTTTGGCACTTTTTTGTACAATTTCGTTACAGACAGCAGACAACGCGACGCGTGACAGTTTAATACTAAATCAAAGTACGGCAATTACCGTAGCTTTTGCTCGCCACTTAGTGAGCTCTACATCGCGTTTATTGTTTGTAATGTCATTGTTATTAGCTAACTCACTTCCGAGATATGAGAACGACGGGCAACTTTAATTATTGAGGTTTTCTGTACACTAGGTGTCGTCGGTGCTGTTTGTGCCTAAGCCGCTGGTGTCCGTGTGCCCCCTGGGTGTCAGCACGGTGCTGGTGGTGGACCTGGGCTACGAGGAGGCGGTGGTGATGCCGGTAGTGCACGGCGTGCCGCTGCTGAAAGGTTGGGCAGCGCAGGCGCTGGCAGCCCGCCACCTGCACCGCCGCCTCGCACAGATGCTCAGCGAGGACAACGGTGGTGATCTCAAACTCACCGAGAAGGTTATTGAGGATATTAAAGGTGAATATTCCTTACTGTTTTGCTCGTTAAATGCTTCCATTTTGTTGTTTAAATATGTGAATAATACAAAGATATTTTTCATGTAACATTTCACTTACACAGCTTTAATTTGATTTTAAACACAAAAAATTACAATCAAAGTGTAATGGTTTGTTTGTATGTAAATCGAAGGTGAAATTTCTTGTATCGGGTGTTGCTATTAGAGGTAAGTCGTTCGCGAACAACCCGGTTCAGCAATCCGGGTGTCCACAGGGATTGATTGTTTGACCCGGTTCCCAAAGACAGATCTTCATGGTTTGCGTTTTTTTTTTACCCTATGTCCACACAGAAAAATAATTTCTCCCGGGGCCTATGTCATCTTTGGGGATGCTGTGTGGATGTTATTTTTAAGGAAAGGATAAAGAGGAGGTTCTGAGATGGAAAAAAAGTATCAGGGGTGGGTGGAAATCTGGGTCAGTGTGTCCATGAGTGGCGGATGTATGAATCCATCCCTTCCACTGCAGTGCAAGGCCATGGAATGAGAGCGCGCGGGTGGAGAGGTCAAAGGGTTTCACCATCCAGCCCACTACGGCATCCCCAAAGATGCCATAGGCCCTGAGGGAAATTATTTTCCTCGGGGCCTCCTGTGTGGAGTTAATGTAACAAAAGAAGATGGCAGCGAGTGAGGGTTACAAGTTTTGCAAGTAGTAACCGACCTCAATGAATGTATATTATGTCAACTGAAGATAGGAATTAGTAATTGTTCACACTTAAATCAAATGCCTAAACACTTCCCATCATAGAGTTTTCCACATCTTGAAACACTCCTCGCTGTATGTCCATACATCCTTTCATACCCACCTTTCACTGCCCATCTCAAATATTTGATAAACTTGATTTTGTCATATCTTCCTTATATGTACTATAAAATTTGATATTCATTTCCTGCGACGGTTCATTTTATCAATATTAAAAACCCTTTAATGTCGTGCGTGCAGTAAAGACCTGCCTGGTGACCACCATGGAGCGGGCGGAGCAGTACGCGCTGGGTTCCCCGCCCCCGCCGGCCCCCGCGGTGCCCTACCCGCTGGGGGGCTGCCGCACCCTCACAGTGCAAGGCCGCACTCGCGAGCTGGCCGCCGAAGTGCTGTTCCCCCGCGACAACGACAACCTGGCACTGGGGAGCATCATACTGGATTCTATACTGAAGGTACATATATATACACACTAAAGTCCCGCAACTGCTTGGAGCCAGTGGGACTATTACATCCCTAATTAGGGTGTGTTGTAAGGCTGAAGGGAGGGGGAGAAGGAGATACTAAACAAAGCTATTGCCATTAGTGACGTTTCAATTCTGAATGATGGTATTTCGCCAGGGCGATACTGACAGTATCCACCGCTCTGGAAATCTATTTAAGAATGTGATCTTTGGGAATGCTGTATGGAAGGCCTTTTTAAAGAAAAGAAAAAATGAATCTGAATCAGTTGTGCTTGGGAGAGATAACAAATATGTACTGGTAAATTATTCCACTGCCAAACTGTTGTGGTTGCAGCAGATGTCAACTGGGTACAAAATAAAAAAGTGCACTATTTGGCATGTCTCTAATCGAATAAAAACAGGGTCCCAGAAATATATTTTACTGACAACTCGCTATTAGAATATTATGGAAGAAAGCAGTCACTTTGTGGCTTGACATTATACTTAAATGAAAAAGTTAAGTTAAGTTTAAACCGCTTCATTAAATTTATACATTTATCAACCGGTTTCAGTTAATCTTAACATTCCTCAGGGCCGTAATCATAGAGACAATATATCAGAGTAGGACAGAGTCAGAGAGTGAGCGGTAGATGCGTAGGGGAAGGGTAGGGGTTACATGGGAAGAAAGGGAATATCCTTAAAACGGACTTTGGGTTAAATCTAATTGTTTATTTAAAATTTAGCAATTATGTATTATTTTTGTTCGATATTGATAGAAATAATGCTTTTAATTTTTGTGTTTGTTGTTATTTTATGGCTTCCACACATTAAGGGCAATCTTGGCCATGTTTAATCAGTTAGATATTAATATTACAGATTGTTCTTAAAATTAGTTACTTTTTAACAGGACAGGCAAATAAAATTGATGCAAATAAGTTAGAGTGTAAATTTATAAATTTATGTGTTTTTAATCCCCAATGAGACTTAGAAGGCAGGGAATACTGGTAGGGAGTTCAATTTTAAGTTTTACCAATTCATGCATAAAGTTTGAAATTGGTCATTGATAGGACACTCAAAGAAATTATGGTCCAGAGTATCCTCTGATTCACAATCACATGAGGCAAGCTGACTATGTGGAAGCTGGCGAGATGACTAAGACAAGAAGTGTGACCTAGTCTCATTCGAGTTATGGAGGAAATATATATTTTGGCATGCAAGTGTATTTATGAAACCAGGGCTAAAAGGAACAGGAATAAAAGGTTGTATTAATGAGTACTGATGACCTTTTGTTAGAGAAGCTATTTTCCATTCAGAGGACCATTGGAGTTTGTGTTTAGTTTATGCTTCTAAGTTATTAAGGTGCAAACCTATTCCATTTTTGTGTATTACTCGGACTGCTGTTTTTCTATTAAAAGTATGGTTACTATTAATTAAGTGTTCGGAAAATTATGAAAAACTTGTGTCCTGTCCTACTCCGATATACTGTCTAAAGTGGTTCAAAACAAAAACAAAAATCATTTAAGTGTTACAATGTTCTCAATGCTAGATTTTTTAAAATTAACTCCACACAGGAGGTCCTTAGGAAAATAATTTCCCTCAGAGCCTATGTCATCTTTGGGGATGCTGCCATGCCTTAGGGATATTTAGACAAATCACATTCCGCATTTTTACACAAATTAATAAATATTCTATACTATTGTATGAAGCTATCACTTTGTGGTTATCCTTTATAATCAAATGAAACAATCAAACTTTGTTTTAACCACATTTATTTTACACGCCTACCGTTCTCGGAACAACCGTTCCATCGTCAGGGCAAATTGTATACTAAACAATATTACAAAATTATGGAAGAACATACATAATAAGTGTCACAGTGGGGGTGGGGCCGTGGCTAGGGATTAGTAAAGAGTTGGGGAAGAGATAGAGATTGAGGGAGGGGTGAAAGGAAACATTTAAAATGGGGCTGTAAGATAGGTTTTTTTTTATTATTATTAATAATAGACTCATTATTATTATTGAGGGATTTCTTAATTTCCAAGGCTTCTAAATTATCTAAGCCTTTACGTTTACTATTAATGTGAAGAACATTGTCCCTGTATTTTTATATTAGTTCTGATTGTTTAATTTGATTATAATAAATATTCATTTTAGCGGAATAACTTCCTGAAGCTTATAAACCTCATTGTAATATAAATAATTATCATTGTAGATCATATTAACATATCTCAATGAAACATGAAACACGAAAAGACACAAAGGAAACATTCGCAACTAGGTTTCGAACCCAGATCTTCCAATCTTACCGAGACTGGCGTCTCTACCAATTGAGCTATCGAGACCTGAAAACCTAAAATAATTAGAGGATCAGGTTTCGAGTCCCAGTTGCGATCGTTACCTTTTTATTTTCTCTTTTATGTTTCATTGAGATCTGTTGATACGTATTATCTTCTTCAATTATTAAATTAATTTTATTCAGTGCCCCATCGACACGAGAATACCCCTGTCCGAGTCAATTCTCCTGACCGGGGGTACGGCCATGCTGCCGGGCATCAAGGCCCGCTTGAAGACGGAGCTGGAGCACCTCATCACGCAGCCGCTCTACAAGGAGCGCTGCTTCCTCAAGGAGTTCAAGTTCCACACAGCCCCTGCCAAGGAGAACTACATCGCCTGGCTCGGGGGCGCCATCTTTGGGGGCACCGACCTCATAAACACTCGCTCCCTCTCCCGGGACAGCTACCTCAGGAACCCCCGCGTGCCCGACTGGCCCAATCTCATCGATAACTCATCCCCGCAGCAAGACCATAAGTTTGGGATTAGCTTGTGAGAAGAGGAGTATTATTAGATCATTTATTTTCATGAAATCGGAACAATCGTAATACTTATTATTATTTTTGCCATCTGCAATTCAAGATTGTTCCATCCACTGAACAGATAAACCGTTAGAAGTGTCCGGTGTGCCCGAAGTAAAGTCAATTCTCCCTTGCTTCTGGTGAAATTGATCAAACCTTTTTAAAACACCGAAATTCTTTCATGAACAGGTAACCAATTTCATTGGCCTGTCGAGGAGACCGCGGTCTTATGTAAATTAGCGACATTAGAAAATAATTACAGGTCACACGTCTAGGAATTCTCTGTTCAGTGGCTCTATCGCTGTGGGAAGTTATGCTGGGAAAATACTTTGCTAAATCGGGTTTATTTTAACCGAACACCACAATAATTTAAGTATTTTTTTGCCAATAAAAATAATAATAAAAGAGCTTCAAATTATAAACAATTTGGTGATTAAAAAATATGTCGGTGAAATTTAAATCTAATCCTTCAAAATATGAAGCCTTTTCCAATTGGAAAGCTGCTGTGGTAAAGGATGAATATTTTCTTATAATAATGTAAAAATAGGAGTGTAAATATAGCCTATATATTTATTATGTAATATTATAACACATCTACTGTGGTTCTTCACTATTTCTATACTTTTCTGATGAACAGAACCAGAATAATGTTTTTATACACACTGTCCATTTTAGCTTAGGTAAGTAGTTCTCAATGGGCGACGCAGCTTCCACCCAGGGACGCTACGAAGCTGGGCTTTCGGCACTTGCTGTGATAAAATCTAACTATCGCTGAATTTATAAATCTAAATTTAGTGAATGAAAATGTTTGGGAACCACTAACTTAAGTAATTTTTGAAATCTCATAGGTAGGGGACCCGAAAATTAAGCATAATTTTTTGGGAAATGTCCCATTGTTATTTTACAACAAAAGCCGCGGTGTTATCTTCTCTTTTTGGTATTTTGTAGCAAAGTTGTATGGACGATATATCGTCGCAGGAAAGCAATACTGCTGTAACCACCACTACCCACAAAATGCTCTGTTTACACCATTCCAGGTTTTTTTTCTGCGTCCATCGATCTATCTGGGTCCTGTGACTACAATGAAAAATAAGACCTGTACGACATTGGAAAAAATGTTAGTTTTGTTAATATTACGTTTTTTAATTAATATATCAACCTCAAAATCCTGTTTTATTTTACATAGCCTTGGCTGTTACAGCAATATTTTTACTCAGCCTCCTTGGCTGTTACAGCAATATTGCTTTCCTGCAACGATATGTATATATTTTTAGCGTTTTTTTATTTTTATTTAATATAAAAAGTGTCTGGAAACTAGTGGTATAAGTGGGAAACTGGTAAATCTACATCACATTTGGAGATGATTTTGTGGTACATATAATTTCTTTTGTTTTGAGTTTTCATTTTCATGTAATTCGAGTTCGAAGTTGGAATTTGGTCAAATTCAAAATACGTATTCCGCCACTACTGTCAGCTATTTATCATCTTTTAAAATGCGTCGAAGCATAGACCTGGCTATAATTATTTTTTAACTCTTCAGTTGCTCAGATAATAGAAGCTTTTTTTGGTTCTCTATGTCAGTGGTCCCCAACCTTATTGTCGCCGCGGACCGGTCAAGGTTTGATAATTTGACCGCGGCCCGCTGGGAGGGGGGGGGCAGTTACACATTGAATTTTAATATTTTAGATTGTTTCGATTTAATAATTTTAATTGAATCGTGTTTAAACATGCCTTAAAAATAAAATACAGTTACACCGAAAAATGAATATAAAGAGATTTAACATTTTAACTTACCAGAACGCTAAATCAATGAGAACCCTGAGCTTGTTTCTTTGCAACGAGATGGTTCCATCTGGGGGTAATAGGAGATAATGACACTAAGTGTTGCTTATACATATGGTCGTGTGTTGTTTTTTTACTTCGAAGGTATTGTGTCGGCGGTAACCGAGTGTGAAGGGATTTTAAATGGAATAATTATTTTTTATTGGCCCGGTATCATTTGGTCCACGGACCGGTACCGGGTTGGGGACCACTGCTCTATGTGATGTAGAATTACCAGTTTCCCGCTTGTACCACTGGTTTCAGGTAACCGTGTATTTTTTTAAATATAAACTTGTGTCTCTAAACCACTCTCCTGTAAAGTTCAGGTTTTGAAGTTGCTACGTAGGAGGTGTCGATATATCTATGACAGTGTGCAGCATTTGCGACATGAAGATAGTTGTATCCCATTTTATGGCCATTCAAGCTAAGTTGTGTGTATTTTAAAATTACTAAAATGTATAATATAATTTTAAAATACCAGAATATCATTTGAAATTATTATTTGGCATTATCACAAATGCAAAATTTTGTGGTCTCTGCAGACGTAGGTCTTGGGTTTATATTTTATTTGCGTAATATTTGTAAGCCAAATCCCAAGTTGCATTCTTAATTGTTAATTAAATGTATTTATTATAAATAGGGTTAACATTTTATATTCTTAGACATCAATATCAATATATTATTTATACTTTTTCTGCATTTCATATAAATTAATACATTTTATAATACAAGAGCCAAAACCTGCAGATGCAATGTTATTTCTTGCTTAGAAGCTCTCATAGAAACTTCAGCAAGTCTCAATGAGTTTAAAGTCCGCCCCACGCGAGTGGGTGGCCCAATACAAAGTGAAGCCACCGCGTTGAAAGATCTGGCCGTCTGACCGTCCTTTCCTAAAGTCAAGCCCATTATTCAATCCCATCCCACACGTTTTCTTAAAAAAGCTGGGCCAGTGGCCAGTGTGTGGGGCGGCCTTCAGAGATGCATATTTTTACATGTGCATATTAAAACTTCTGTGCTTTTTAATTTGAAACAATAAAACTGCTTCAATCTATGTTCGTTTTATAAAACACTCCCAATGCAAACAATATCAAGTGCTCCCCTCCTGCTGACTCCCTCTTCAGTCTCTTTGATATGTGGTGTTCGTCTCCCAACTATCTTTCAGCCACAGATAATTTTAACATATTTGTATAACAAACTCCCCATAGTAGGTTAAACAATGCTGGGGTAGGCTAACATCTATAGGACAGTGCTGCGGTTAAATCCTTTCATTGTAAAGGCTAACTACTATTGTGGTATTATTAAAATCTATTTTATGACCTTCATTAAGGACATGTTTCATGTCTATTCTAGAGAAATTGGACTATTTTTTGAACCAGTTCTTTTTGAAAATTTAGAAAAATAGAATTTGTAGGAGAGATGGCCGTGTTCTGAGTGCGGTCTTCCACCATTTATACTTAAGAATTTTTCTGGCCACCATCCTCCCCCTTTCAAGTGACTCCACTTAGTGACCCATGAGCTAGTGTACTACAAAAAAAAATTAACAAAATTTGACCCACTTCTCAAAAAGGTACCCGTCAATAACGGTATAACTATGTATCCTCTTAAAGATCCGTGAAGAGTTCGCACAGGAAACTAACATGAACTACAACCCGAAAAGAACACCATACTTGCAGGGCACACCATTATCAGCAAGCTAACGGATGATGACAACATTGACAGGCAGAGGTGAGTAGCCCTGAGCATTGAATCTAATGAGTAATGCTAAGTAGAAGATTTCGGCTCTGCAGTTCACAGGTGAAAAGGACACTCTTCTTAGCTTTCTGTACCACCTTGTATACTCGTACATGCAAGCTCTGGACCAGCTTCGAAAAGAGAACCATGGAAAGGCTTCGGGTCTAATACCATAATGCGTACACGGTATGATGTTCAGACTTTTGAAGCACTGCAGTGCCTCTTCTATGTTCGCAGAAGGGCAAGTTCAATATAATAAGAAACCAGGGTGACAGAATGAGGGATAGGATTGTCACTCCAAAGATATTCTCGTCATGGAATCCTGTCAGACTTCAGGTTCGAGTATCGAAGCATGGAGTAAGTGTCTAACCTATAAGGCTAAATTAGACCCATGACTGTGGGACTTGCAATTAAAATTTTGCGCCAAGATGCATCTTAAAACATTTGTTTTCAAAGGTTCACACATTCCCGTGTAGAGATAAGAATAATTACCACATTTACACGTGTGTAGGCACTGTACAGTACGTGAACGGCGCCTGACAGTCCGGCATCTGGACATTTTGTACCTACACCTATACGCCGGGAGCTGTAGTTGTTGGAAGTCGTACGAACTAGGGTATGAGCTCATGAACTGGGAGTCGGAATATGTGTCGGCTCTTAAATGAGTTGAAAATATTGAGCTGGTACTGAGACTCCTGCTCTTAATAAAATAAGTCATGACCCGTCGCTACAGCATAACCATTCCAGATTTACAAATCTTGTTATTGATGGACTGAAACAACATGTAGATATATAATTTATATTTTTATTTCTCTCATAAACATTGCATTAAAGGTTAAACACTTCATTGGGTATATTTTGGGTGGACTTAATTGAGGCACATCTATTTAGAATTTGTATAAATAATAATAAGGCAATTCAAAAAGCAAAGATTTTCAAATATTAACAATGAATCATTCGATGAAACCTTCAGTTCCTAGCTACGGTTAGGAATATTAACAGTGAATCATTCACGATGAAACCTTCAGTTCCTAGCTACAGTTAGGAATATTAACAGTGAATCATTCATGATGAAACCTTCAGTTCCTAGCTACGGTTAGGAATATTAACAGTGAATCATTCACGGTGAAACCTTCAGTTCCTAGCTACAGTTAGGAATTAAATAACATTAAGCTTTGGCCTTTGAAAATTAGCTCTTACACTGGGCTATTCAATTTTACTTTTGTGACAATACTTGTACATACAATAAGGATATATCTATTGATATTTTGTGGTGTGTTTGAACTCTAGAAACAGGCAAAAAAAAAAACAAATGAATTAATGCAGTTCAGTGATTATTTTTCGAACACATTATGATTATTGGTTATGCTCCTAAAAGCAGTCACAATATGAGTTGCATAACCAAACACGGAAAGAAACTTATAATGGATTGAACTTCTCGATTTCAAGTATATTAGTACATAATGTATGGGATCGGTTATATGCATGAAATCAATTAATTCGCTTAATGTGAAAAATTACTGACTGAATTGACTCGACTACTACTGGTGAAATTAAATCTGCCCATGTCTAGTGTAGGTATATCTCAGAAGTGAATATTTCCCCTGTCAAATGGAGTATCAGCAGGACTTATGGTGGGGTGATAGATTCGCTTTGAGGATATGTTCGTGACACAGATACATCATGGTATTGTTACAAAGCAATCTTGTTAGACATAAAAAAATTATTTACAAGTTTTTGATATCTCATTACTTTAGTTTTGTTGATTGAACCAATTTTTTCATTTATATTACAATATTATTGATATAGGGTTAGTACAGTGATGCATAAACCGTGGTCTGCAGGTCGCATGCGGCCCCTGAGCCCGTTTTGTGCGGCCCAACTTGTTTAAATAAAATAAATAAAAATAAATAAAAATCAACAGAAACTTTGAACTTCAAATTCAGACATTTTCGAAGTAAATTTGTAAAAAAGATGATATATCACCGTGCAAATCAAAGCCGATAACCGGCACAGCCGGAATATTAGGTTCGAATTAAGAAATGATAATACAATTTAAGATAATGTACAACCGCGTAAATCGAAATTTTATGGCGTTTTATCTCCACAGCCGGCTTTGTCTGATTCAGATTTACGAAAATATAATATATTTTCACACAAATCCATTTTCTTTGTTTTTATATTTCATCCGCGTACCCATAATTATTTTGAACTACAAATTTAAACATTTTTTGGAATTATTGGGGTTCTACTGGAAAGGGTTATAACCGACTTGGCTGTGGACAGTTGGGAGATTTGTACCGTATTCATATTAAAACAATCTAGACAGTTAACCCCACCCCTTACGGCCCGTGAACAATTTAAAATTAATAATTTGGCCCTCCGGTCATAATGGTTGTGCATCACTGGGTTAATATTTAATGGAAAACTAAATATTACAATGTTTAAAGCTGTTTTCAAAATTAAGTACATATATAATATTATTCATATCGATTTACCTCAAATAACACATTAATTAAAATAACAATAACCATTCTGGAAGGAATCTCGGCGCGTACACCGATTTCGCTTTAAAGGTAGAATTGCTTTTCGCTATAATCACAACCCAATTTTATTTGAATGATTGTATGATTCAAAGTGATATTAGAAGGCGGATCACTTCACTTAGCATAAATAACATTTGTATAATATTAATGAGGGAATGAGAAATAAACTACTGAATTATTCTGTCTTCAAATTAATCGGTACTTAACCTTTTCTATGCGGAAAAAATATGTATGACTTCTGTTACACGCGAGTGAGCTGCCCGCGTACAAGGCATGTATAGTGCGGCACAGGGGTGCGCTACCCGCGGCTAAAAGGTCATACCTATTCAAAGACAAGATAAAGACAGATACTCTTACAATTTCCAGTGTGAAAATAATCTCCAATAAAAAGGGTGTACCAAAATCAAACAAAACTTGCAGACAAACTTTAAAAACAGCTTTGATTGGGAGATCATCATCAGAATCTAGTTATCCAATTATCTAATTATCCACTCATTGGTTTTTTAGTTTCAATTTCAGAGCGGCCGAAACACAAAATAATCTCTCACTTCAACATGTCACTTATCAAATATATAAATAAGAAAACTAATTAATAAAATATGAAGTGGTTAAATATGTACAGACCGATTAGATACAATACTTGGGAGACTTTACTTGAGGAGGCACTGCAGTGATCAACAGTGATGGACGGAAGGGTTCCAACGAGAACAATTATTATTGTAGAATGTAACAAGTCTTTAGGAATAAATATGGAATGATAGTGGCAAAGTAATATGGAATGTTAAAAGGACATCGAAAATAATGCAGTGTTAAATCTAATAATCATACAGTGAAACTCTCTTAAGGCGATGCAATGGGAAATAATGCAAAATCATGTGTTTTCGGTTTGAAAATCGGATGGCCTAGAAATAACATAGAAGATTTAATTAAATACTGCAAGTAGAATACACCGGCCTTACAAACCCTTTTTGCAATATTGTCATTATTGTTCATTGTGACAAATTAAGTTTTTTAGAATATGACCGTAAAACATTTTAATAATTATGCCAGACCTTTACAAAATAAAATAAAACACGCATTTTGGTGATGTTTTTTTTGCATAAATCGAAACATGCGGCCGGTGTTAAGCGGGAATTTCAACCTTTTCAGCACCTGCATAAGGAGTGTATGAGTTTTCCAAGGGACTGGAAAAAAAACATCTTATGCGGGAAAACCTTATATGCATATGGGGATAAATTGGGATATTTTTCAAAATCAGTCTTCAAGAGACCGAAAAAACCAAACTTCTTAAGCGAGTTTCACTGTATTCAAAGTATGCATATATAGGGAGGAAACATTAATTTATTTTATTTTACAAGCCTGTTTCTCAAACAACATGATTTTGGCTCGGTTGTTACATCCGTAGTATACATGGTCATAGTATAGTAAAAATTTTATTTTTAACTTGGATCTAATAATTAAAACCATCTATAATATTTAGCTGTGTTCTCAAGATTCTATGCTAAATTGGGTAAACATTATGTTGGTTGAGTCAAGGCTATCACTAACACCGACCATACAACCGGCTCATATTCAATTGATTTGCCAATAATTCTCCACATGTATGCACCTCTAACCACAGTTGACACAGGAAGAGGGAGAAATGTTCCCTGACCTGTGCATTTATTTTACAATACGATTTATTACCAATAATTAATTGTTGGATTTAAGATTTACTTTCCCTCAGTCAAAGAAATGCAATTAGAAACTACTTTTACATTACAAGATAACAAAAATAATGCTTGTAACATACTCGTACATATTTGTACAGCTGTTAATAATGGAAATAATTATTCATAACAAACTACATTTAAGTGAAATAAATACAAAAACTTCCTCCAAGAATGGGATTCACTTTGTGGCGTCATTATTAATAAATGAATTAAAAATCACCACTTTATTAATATTACATACCAACACGTTTCGAAAGTGAAGCTTTTCTCATCAGGAATATACAGAATACTAAAAAATAATAACAAATGATAAACATAGAACACAATAATGTAAGAATAAACAAATTATAAACATAATAATTAATCTAAAATATTAATTAAAAAGTATTATAAAACATTGCATTATGAATTTATATTAGCAATTAAAAAATAAATTATTTTTGTTATTAATTATATTTAATTGACTATTAACATTTTTTTGTCTAAAATTATAAACCGGTTGCATTTATTTGTATGTAAAATTTTTAAACCTTTATTTATATCAAAAGAATGATTGGAAACCAATCATTCTAGTATTATGTATATTCTTGATGGGAAAAGCTTCGCTTTCGAAACATGTTGATATGTATATATTAATAAAGTGATGATTAGAAAGTAACTTGTAATTAATTTATAAATACAATAACTGTTATTACAGTAAGTACCTACCTAACTCGGGTTTGTCAACTATATTACAATCAGTAAATACAACAGGAGTATAATACTCCCAATTGATCTAACTGCACTTGGCATAATCTCTGAATTTAATTAAATCTTAAAACCTGACTGTAAATTGATTTCTCTAACAGGCATTTCTATAAAAAACTGAAAACTTCAATAAAAATAAAATATTGTATCAAGAGTCTTCTTTAAACTGAAGCGCAGTTCGGACATTGATAAGTAATTTAGTGAGAAACAGAACTTCTGGTAAGCAATTCATAAAGTTTTAATATTCATGCTTAGTCCATTTAAAAAGTTATAAAACAAGTAGATTATCGCTTTTAGTTTAACCTTAGCCTAACTTAAAAATAATATTAACGACAATAACAAGACGGTTAACTCCAATATTTTGATGAAGATTTTTTTCAAGTGGTTGTTTATATTATCAAACATCAGTACGAGACATTTTATTATTGTATTAGAGAAAGATTCTAATAATTTCCAAAATAACAAAAGAATAAAGAGATTGTAACTTAAACATTTACATAAATGATTTTGTACATTCCAAACTTCCACTAAATAATTTCATTGAGTAATTTACATATAAATACAAATATTTTACAGGGCTACTTTCATAATTCCGTAAAAAAAATATATGATTACCTTTGTACTTTATTCAATCTTTTAAAATTTCTCAAACTGCTTTCACAGCATTCCCACTTCTTAAGAGGAACGGCTGCGCGCCCTGTTTCATACAAAATTTTATTTCAAATTTAACACCAAAATACCCACCCACACTGAAAGATCTTTTCTTAAATTAAAGGTACAGTAAATATTTAGTACGGATTAGAAGTATTTTTGTTTTAAATTATGAAATATAAGCCATTAAATTAAAGAAATCCATTTTTCTTAATTTTAGAGGCAACTTTGAAAATTATTCGATTATCGATTTTTTTTTTGTTATGTTGGTACACATATGTTTATCATATGTTAGCATTATCAGCCATTTTGGATTAGTGGTTTTTTTTGACAACTGGAAAGGTTAGTCACGTTTTTGTGTGTTCTTCGATTTTTTACTTTTGAAAAAAATGAATCAAAGAATATGTATTAAATTTTGCATTAAAAATGGAATAAAGTGCTCCAACGCATTTAAAATTTTGACTGTGGCATTCGGCGAGTCTACTTTATCTCAAAAAAATGTTTATAAGTGGTACAAGCGCTTTACAGAAGGCCGAGAAGATGTTAATGACGATGAGCGTCCTGGAGTTGCAACCACGTCAACAAACGAAGAAAACATCGAAACAGTGAAGAAAATGGTTTTGGAAAATCGTCGAATCACTATTAGGGAAGTTGCAGAGGATGTTGGCATATCAATCGGCTCATGCCATGCAATTTTCTCGGATGTTTGCATGTGGCAGCGAAGTTTGTTCCTAAATTGCTAAATTTTGAGCAAAAGCAACTACCCATTAGTATCGCTCAGGAGTTATTGAATGACGTCAACGACGATCCAGATTTGTTCAAAAGGGTCATAACTGGTGATGAAACGTGGGAGTATGGTTATGACGTCGAAACCAAGGCCCAATCATCCCAATGGAAGCGGCCAGAAGAGCCAAGACCGAAAAAAGCACGCCAAGTTCGATCAAATGTGAAGGTTTTGCTCACTGTTTTCTTCGATTACAATGGCGTGGTGCATCATGAGTTCTTGCCAACAGGTCGTACGGTTAATAAGGAATACTACAAGGAAGTTATGCAACGTTTGCGTGAAGCAATACGGCTCAAACGATCGGAATTGTGGAAAAACAAATCATGGATTTTGCATCACGATAATGCACCAGCTCACACATCAATGCTTGTTTGTGATTATTTGGCCAAAAACAACACCGTAATCATGCCTCAACCACCGTATTCACCAGATTTGGCTCCCTGCAACTTTTTCCTATTCCCGAAACTGAAGAGACCATTGAAAGCAAAGCGTTTTGCCACAATTGATGAGATAAAGTCAGAATGGAAGAACGAACTGATGGCCATACCGAAAAGCGCATTCCAGAAGTGCTTCGAGGATTTGAAGAAGCGCTGGCATAAGTGCATTATATCTGAGGGGAATTACTTTGAAGGGGAGAAAATGGATATTGATGAATAAATAAATATTTTTCGAAAAATTCAAAATTCACGTTTTCTTTTGAACACACCTCGTATATGATATAATATAATTAAATATATTGATAAAATAATATATAAAAACAAAACATCTTAAAAAAAAACCTTTTTTCGAGTCGATATTTTAAATTATGTACGGCAAATTTGTATTCCAATGTAAATTGGTCACTTTTAATTTAATTATAAGTCCATCATATTGCATGTTTTAATACTTCTTTTATTTTCTATTTCATTATATTTAGCAGACGGGTAAAACTTTTTGTTTTTAAATCACAATCAGATATCTACTATACCTTTTGAGCGAAAAAAGATCATTCGGTTTGGGTGAGTATTTGAGTATTTAGCCTCACATACAAAATTAAGTTTTGTATGAAATAGGCCGCGCAGCCATTCCTCTTAAGGCATAGTTGAACATTGAATTTGTTCGTAGTATTATTGCTCATGCTAACTTATACAACATTCCACGGGATTAATGAATTAAAAAATTCACAGACATTATGGCAAATGTGATTTCAATCATTACTTTGTGATTCAATTTATAATAATAAGGGTTATCATTGTAAATCACATTAACCAGATAATCTCACACACATACCACACAATCGCCAATCTGGATATATATTACTTATACTTCCTCGAGACTCCTAACATACTGTGTTTTTACTTACGACAGCAGTATACTCTTTAATTCTGTCATTTTCACATAATTTTAAATAAGGCACAAGATATTAAAACAGTTGATTCATGCATATCAAATGTCTTCCAAGGCAATGTCGTAAGGCGTGAAATGGAGGTTTTGGGTTCAATTCCCACCACAACTATGTGTGTAAACATGTATGTATGTATTGTGATTGTACCCAACCCAGATCTCATAAGAAACTTTGATAAGCAAAGGACATATAACGATTTGAGATTTAAACTGGATGCATCCCAGGGTCAGATGACAATGAAGCACATGAATGCAGTCACACTAAAATAAATACTTATGGATATGTCACAGCAGTCAATGGAATTGCTAAATTTGAATCGATCGTGATTAAACAATGGTTTCCGGCATTCCATACAAGCGGGCTGCCCTGATCTTAACACCCGTCTGCGTTCCCGATTGCCTGGTAGCTGCCTGTTTGTACGCTGCCTTGAGGTTAGCTATCTGCTGCTGGTAGTGAATTTCCTGGTGCTGGTGTAAAGCTGCCTGCAGGTTGGGTGTTGACCTGCTTGCTGCCTGCGACCTATTTTCTTTTAAGTTTGGTAACTGATGCCGTTGAGTAGTTTCGAGGAGTTGGGTGCTGACAGTATGGTAGTTGTTATTCTGACGATTGCCAACTACCTGATTATTAATTGTCTGGCGATTAGCTTCAAGGTGTTCATTACTAACCACGTGGTATTTATTATTCTGATGAACGCCATTACCCCGGTGTTTAGTTGCCTGGTGGCTAGTTACCTGATGTTTACCTATCTGGTGATCAGTCATTCGGTGGTTAACTCCCTGTTGGTTGATTGTCTGGCGATTCTGTCCATGGTGGTAAATATCCTGGTAGCTTTCTGCCCGGATGGTTGGTGCTTTGTGTGGGGCGCCCCGGTTGGGAGGCGGTGCCTGCTAGGGATGAGGCCTGCGCTGCCTCATGAGAGGCACCAGCAGCGCGGGGCTGCCGGCCTGGCGCAGGAAGGCGTGCTGCAGCAGGAGGGCCGCGGGGGCACGCTGCGCGGGTTCGCGCACCAGCGCAGCCTCCAGGAAGCTGATGAGGCGGGGAGAGGCGCGCGCTGCATTTCGCAACTTGGGTGGCGGCATTAGGCGGATACGACGCATGGCCTAAAACAACAAAATCGATGTTGGATAGTCTGCTAGAACATTATGAGTTTTATAAAAATGATCTAAAATAAGTTAGTTTCACGATTTCACAGAACAAAGGAACTTCCCTCTTTAATGGAATGTTTTATTTATTCTTAAATTTAAAAACTAAACAAAATCATTAGCCACTCATCTCACTTCTCACTAGGACAGTCCTGTGTTGAGACGAGCGGCTTTACATAACATTAGCCACTCATCTCACTTCTCACTAAGACAGTCCTGTGTTGAGATGAGCGCCAACACAATTTTAGTGAAACGATAAATGATAATAAGTAAATAAAATTATGTATATAGTAATAAATAAGTAATAATAGGTAGGTAAAAAAATAAGTAACAATAATAAGTAAATAATAATGATAATATCGAGCATACATAAGGTTTCAAGATTGATTGCAACATAAGGGATAACATGGATAAAGCGAAATCACCACGCTCAGATAACATACTCTTTGAGCATTTTTTTAAATAAATTTAGCGTATCTTTAGTTTTAATGTTGTTACTAAGCCTATTATATAACAAATGCATGTACTTCGAGCTATAGTATAATAGTGTACCTGAAGAGGCGGCTCGTCGAAGAAGGGCGGCTCCCCGTCCACCATCTCGATGACCATGATGCCGAGAGACCACACATCCACCTCGGGGCCGTAGGGCAGGCGTGAGATCACCTCGGGGGGCATCCAGTAGGGCGTGCCCACCAAGGACTTGCGCTTCGGCACCTCCTGCAAACACAAAACCATTTTAAATTAGATATAGACTAAATAACAATGCGGGGTGTAATTTATTGCTCCAAAATGAATAATAATAATGTGGAAAATGCAGCAAGGCTAACAGACAACAATGGATGTATGGCAGGGAGGCGTGGAAATGGCAGAGGACGGATGTCAAGTAGACTGAATGCTGTAAAAATGTAATTTCGGAGACTTAAAACCATGTATGACTGTTTTATAAAAGTGAAGATCCGGAAAGAATAAAGGTAATGTAAGCACAATGAATAATATTAAGAAAGGGACCTGTGTCGGACGTCTTGGCCTCTTACGCGAGATGCCGAGGAAGACATGACAATGAATATGAATGAAGCAAGGAATATATACTAAGACCGAGTTGTGTGGCGATGCATCCTCTATGCCGGTCTCTGCAACGAAACGGTGTGATGGTTAGTCAGTGAAATACAATAGTGTGTGTTGCAAACCTGCGAGACTTGGGCGCAGAAGCCAAAGTCAGACAGTTTGACCCGTCCGTCGGCCGCCAGCAGGATGGAGTCGGACTTGATATCGCGGTGGATGACGCCCTGCGAGTGCAAGAAGGCCAGTGCCTTGAGACACTGCGCGCACACCGTGGCAATCTGCTCCTCGTCCATGCGCGCATGCGTCACGATGTCCGTCAAAGCACCCCCCTCCAGGAACTCCATCACCACCCACAGCTCATCACCCACCAGGTACGATGCGTACATCTCCACAATGTTGGGGTGGTGGTAATCGCGCATTATCACCTGTCATCAAACAGAAATCAGAGATCAAAAAGAATAATTATGTATGTACATTTTTAGCTGAATCCCAAGTCACCATAATATCTGAGTGAGAAAGTAGATTAATATGCAAAGAAGGACTTATTGAGCTCACCACCCACTTTTTAAAGATATTTTTTTCAGTTTCCTGCCAAAGCTCACAGGAAACTATGTACTATTTTTTTAGTATTGACATGTTGCAAAACATCTTGGAACTGAAATCTTATAGCTGTTTATAAAAATAAGCCAAGGATAAACATAAAATGTTCAAGTGCATTTTTTAAAAGCAATCTATGTTTTAAAAACCAATGGATTATGTACATTGCCTTGGAAAATAAAGTATGTTGAAATTTACAATATAAACAGTTCTGAGGTTAAATTCACATCAAGACCAAAATGTTGTACTACCCTCACCGATCTTCACACAGCACAGCGCCTCTGGACACAACTCAAAGATAAAATATAAATTTAACAACATAAATTTCTAAGATATTTTAACTATAAACTAGTATTACCTATTGAAACTATAAATTACAATTACTTAATGAAAGAACTAAATTATTAAAACTCTTGACCTAACTTTCATTTCAAAATTGTCGGTCATCCCTGGCTTCTTCTTCTCTAAGCGTCCCTTTCTTAATCTTGCTCACTACGCTTACATCAACCTTGCATTCTTTACGAATCTCAACATTTTTCACACAATCATACGTGGTTTTAGCACACATTCGTCTCAGAGATCTCATTTCTATAGCTTTCAGTCTACTTTCATCCTTCCTCTGCCAGTTCCCATGCCTCACTGCCATACATCAGGGTTGGTATCAGCACTCCACCATTGTGGACTGCTAGCTCGCTTCTTTGGACAACTTTATGTTTGCACCAACCGCATTCATTCCTCCGCTAATGGAGTTTCCTGCATTCACCCTTCTTTCAATATCCCTATCAGTCTTTCCATTTCTCGTAAACATACTTCCCAAATACACAAACTCATCGACCTGCTCAAAGTATTCATCATTCACAACTACATTGCACACTGTTTTCGTACTCTCTCTTTCAAACACCATGATTTTAGACTTACTTACATTCATCATTAGCTCATTCTTCATACATACTTCGTTCATCCTAGATACGAGGGACTGTAGATCTTCCTTACTGTACGTACTTGCAGACTACTCATTTTTGCAGCCGAGCCCACCTCTTTCAATTCTTGCATACAATTATCCATGTATAGATTGAATAACCACGGTGACATTACGCAACCTTGCTTAACACCTTTTGTGATGTCAAACCACCCCGTAAAATCACCGTTTGCCCTAACACATGCAACGCTTCCCTCGTACAGAGATGTGATTGCCTGTATAAGATTTGTATTCACTCCATACTTGGACAACACCTTCCATAACTTTTTTCTGTCAACTCGGTCGTATTTTTTATTTATTTTTTTTATTTTTTTATTGTATAATATTAATAATATACAGTGGGAACTTATACCCGCTAAGCCACTGCAAGTAGCTTGTCAGCAGGAGTTTATTTCAACAATATAATATAATACAACAATAAATTACAATCATCATACAAATGTAGGGAAAAATTATTATATTTAGGAGCATGCATGTTGTGCTGTACATAAGTTTAAAAAAAAAAATTAAAGAGAAAAAATAATGGTAAAAGCATTACAGTTTTGTTATTGAGATACTAGAGTCCAAATTTTATAACACCGATATAAATAATATTATAAAAATGTCAATATCATAAAAAATTATAAAAGTACCAATATTATAAAAGTATCAATATTATAAAAGTACCAATATTATAAAAGTATCAATATTATAAAAGTACCAATATTATAAAAGTACCAATATTATAAAAGTATCAATATTATATAAGTACCAATATTATAAAAGTACCAATATTATAAAAGTACCAATATTATAAAAGTACCAATATTATAAAAGTATCAATATTATAAAAATATCAATATTATAAAAACATCAATACTTTTAAAAATATCAACATTATAAAAACATTAATTTTACAAAAATATAACTATTACGTAAATATCAGAAACATCAAAGCATCTGTAAGTATTAAATAAATTAAGAAATAATTTTTTTTTTTAAATATACATATATACGTAAAACAGCAGTACAGGTTGGTTACAATGAGGATAAACTTAAATATAATAGTAACACCGTAACAGTAAATACACCAGATATCTAGGAGCTATACAACCAAGGAGACCGTTATATTTGTTACCATCAATACACAAGGTTACTTTCCAAAAGCCAACACTTTAACATCAGTGAGAATTTCTTCATATGACAATTGTTTTTAAATTCGTACGGCAATTTGTTAAATATAAATGGTACAATGTATTCAAGGGTTCGTTGACCATATTTATTTTGAAATATTGGCACTATCATTCCTATATTTTGTGTGAAACGTGTATTGTGTACATGATCCACCACTGCCTCATACGGACTTTCAGATATATGTTGCAATAGAATTTTATGCCATAAAAGACCACGAACAGGTAATACATAATTAATTGATTTGTACATGATATCAATGTCTCGCCTTTGCTTAAAAACTGTTTTACTTACTAGCAATTTTACCATGGCATTTTGAATCAGCTGTAAATGTTTTATGTTGGTCTTACAGGAGTGTCCCCAAGAAGTTATACCATACCTTATAGTCGATTCTGCTAGAGACAAATAAATTAGTTTCATAGTTTTTATAGGCACATATAATTTTACCTTGTGGAGTCTTCCTACAATGGCTCGAAGTCGCTTACAGAGGTTGGAAATTTGTACGTCCCATTTCATATTACAATAACACCGTAACACCTAGATACCTTTTATTGCAGTATCCAAATTTTCATGGGATATTATAAGTGCTGTATCATCAGCGTATACATAATGTTTAACAAACGAGAATATTTTGTTCATAAGTGATACAAAGATAATATAGAGCGTTGGACCTAAAATTGACCCTTGTGGAACTCCTGTTTTGACATTTCTTCTTTTACTAAATGTATCTGATATTTTTACCTGGATTTGGCGGTTGGTTAGGAAGTTTTTGAATAGTTTGAGAAAGTTTCCTCTTACCCCTATTGCCTCCAAAATATTTAACAATTTCATCGGGTCTATAGTATCAAATGCCTTTGAATTGTCTATGAACAGTACCAAAACATGTCTTTTATTATTCAGTTCATTATATATATAGTTAGAGAAATCCTGAAGTAACATTTCAGTACTTTTTTTTTTGAAAACCAAATTGATTGGGATCTATTAAAGAAAAGCACTCCAAGTATTTGGTTAGTTTTAAAGATATGTATTTTTCAAGAATCTTTTCTAGAGCGGGTAATATACTAATCGGTCTATAGTTTCCTATATCAGTATGTTTCCCATTTTTGTAAATAGGTCTGATAATACTACATTTGAGTTCATCTGGTATTACAGCTTGTGTTAAAATTGTGTTGATCAGATGGGTTAATATAGGACCCAAAATATCTATGTGTCTTTTTATGTCAAACATTCGGATATTGTCTATGCCAGGGGACTTTGAATTTTTGAGAAGTTTGACTATACTCAATATGTCTGCGAGTGATGCTCGTGGTATATACAAACTTTGCGGTGACTCTATCGGGACAATATTTGACGCCTTAAAATCACATTTATGAACCATTGAGGCTATGTTATCTGAAAAATAATTAACAAATTGGTTTGTAACATTTTCCGCAGATTGATTTTTTAACATAAACCTACTAATTACATCGTCACAGTACTCTTTGTCCGACGTCCTAGAATTTTATTTATTTCATCCCATGTTTTTTTGATATCTGAAAAATTATTCTTAAATTTATCATTGAAAAAGGTTGTTTTACTTTTTATTATTAATTTAGTAACAAAATTACGAAAAGATAGATGTAGATCTACAAAAGCACAGAAAAGTTTTTGATTTTTAATTGAAATGGTATTATTGTTAATGGTATTATAGACAGCCCTGATATAGTCAGCTTAATTTAATTTAATATTCCAACTAGATATGCTTGATCTAAAATTTTATTCAATTGTAACAATAATTTCAGGACCGAGTCATTCAAAAACTTCTCTTGTATCTAGGCTTCACGCAGAAGGTAATACTTTTTCAGACATAGTAGATATGTTCAACTGCTTGAAAATGATTATTGTATACATCCTCAATAATTATTAAGATGTGTCTAGAGCATAGGTCCTCAACGTGAGCGATAACGCCCCTTGTGAGCGTTTGAGACTTTCAGGAGGGCAGTAGAAGACCCAGAGAAAATTAGGGGGCATTGAGATGGCACAGCGAGGGCGTGGCCAGGTAAAAAAATAGTCTAAAAAAGAAGAAAAAAAAACACGCTAATCACATACTAATAAAGCAAAGTAGACTGTAATATTGGTTAATTTTTGTTATTATATGTACTGTAATCATTTTTATCACATGTGCGAAAATTCACATATTTCGGTAGCTCGGGAAGTGGATGAAAATAAAAGTAAAAGATTCCATTACATTCAATACAAATTGGATGAGATGAAAAATTTTTTTTTTTGATTTGAATTAAAAAATTTAAAAACTTCCAATTTCATGTGAAATGTCTCGTATATAAATACAGGTAAAGTTAATAAAAGCCTGTTAATAAAAACATAAGTTTGTAGCATATAAGTTATAACAAGTTTTTGTTAAATAACGCAAGAATTGACAGTATTATCTGTGCTTGCTCTAACTTGCTCAGTGCCTTCAGCGCATTCAGGACTTAGCGAGTGAGCATACATGCATCGACAACACTGAGCTTCGCAGCCCCCGATCCGCACTCTGCTTCCGCGTCGCCCTTGTCCCCGGGCGACGTCCGCGCTTTATTTCCGCGCCCTGTCTTATAAATGAGTCACTGCATGTATATCTTATTCCTGTCAAAACGTTTTATATGTCTCCAACCTATATAAAGGCAGTGATTGTTCATTTTATTTTCATTAACATTATCAGGCGCAATTGATAACAGGGTTTTAAGAGTTGTAAAGTAAAAACCATGTCGGAAGCAAAAAAGAAGAGACGGCAGTATAGTGTGGATATTATATTAAATACAGATTTATCGAAAATCCCACAAATCCATCATCGCCAATGTGCCTTATATGTCAAAAAAATATTTACAAATGAAATGATGAAGCCTTCCAGGCTTCAAGATCATTTTAATAAAATACACCCGGATAAGAAAGACAAAGACGTGATCTATTTTGAAGACATGAAAAGTACGAAATTCAGCCTATAGACTATATCAAAAGTTTTTTCATCAGCTTCTAAGCAAGATGATAATGGACTTGGAGCTATGTACAAAATATCTCATTTTAGATTGTTAAAACAGGCAAACCGCATACTATTGGAGAAGATTTAATTTTACCAGCAGTAAAATAAGTAATAACCACTGTGCTCCATAAACCAGCTGCAGATATTATCTGAATAATTCTGTACAAAGACGAATCGATGAGATAACTGAAAACATTGAAGAATCGTTGTGCAATCATCTGCAGACTTATCAATTTTCAATTCAGCTGGATGAGTCCACTTTACCAAGCGATGAAGCATTGTTACGGTCATCCGTGAGGTTCATCAAAGATGAGAAAATATGCCAAAAACTTTTGTTTGCTACAAATTTGGAAACAGATACAAAAGGAGAAACCATATTTAATACATTGAAAATGTTTTGTGACGAAAAGGAAATTCCTTTTAATAATATTTTATCTATTTTATTTATTTAATTGATGGCGCACCGGCTATGACAGGGCGTCACAAAGGCTTCATAGTGTGCTTAAAAAATAAAGTTCCTGACATGCTTGCTGTGCATTGCGTAATTCATCGCCAGCATTTGGTTGCGAAAAATCTGGGTGAATGCCTCCATACATCACTGCAATGTCAGAGCAGTTAATAAAATCAGAAGTAACTCGTTGAATGACAGCTTATTTAGTCAGCTTTGCATCGCCAATGAGGAAGATTTCAACCGATTGCTGCTTCACACAGACGTGCGCTGGCTGTTAAAAGGTACTTGTTTGACTCCATTTTACAATCTGTTTGGGTCTGTGATAATAATAGGAAATAAAGACACAGAATTGCGTGACAACCTCATCTCATCAAAGAACGATATTGCGTACTTGACAGACCTGTATAAATTGTTTAATGATATCAATCTCCAACTTCAAGGCGACGACTTAAACTTGATTAAGATAAAAAATAGCATTGCTGCTTTTGCATCCAAACTGCTATTATACAAAAGAAATATCGGCAGACGGGAATTCAGTAACTTCTCAAATTCATCAGCAGTATCATTCAAGAACGACGACTTCCTCGTTTACTGTCAACACTTGGAAAACCTCCACACTGATTTTAAGGAATGATTCCCGGCTATTTTAAACATGGACATGCCAAACTGGGTTTTGGATCCTTTTTCAAAGGTCACCAAAGCAGGATCATCCCAGTTAGAAGAAGAACTAATAGAACTGATGACAAATGAGGAATTAAAAATTAAATTTCAGAATGGCTACCAATTTTGGCTGCAGAAGCCGATTTCGCAACTGTACCCAGGATTATGGTCGATTGTTCAATGATTTCTGATAGCATTCCGATTGTCCTATTTAGCTGAATGTGGATTTAGTGCTGTAGCAACGTTGGTAACTGAAAAGAGAAATTGGCTCCATGTTACTGAATGTGGCGACTAATATTAACAAACTCCTTAAAATGCATCAAATTCAATTTGGCCTTATCACTAATACAACCATCAGATGGTGATAGTAATAAGGCCAAAGTGCCGCAGTACTAGTTAGACAGTAAAATGAGGGGTATTGCTATAAGCCCCAGCTAGTTAGAGGATTACGAAAGAATCCGAAAAATCAAAAAATAAATAAAATTAAGTTATAAATTCAATGTATTTTGAACTTTATCACACTGTTGTCGGGAGGCGTAAAACTACGTTTTTTTTTAGTTTGGTGCTCGAATGCGGGAAACGTAAAAATACGTTTTTTACTCTCTGGTGGTGGAAGTCAGGTAACATAATAATATGTGTTGCGTAATAACGGATTTTGTTGCTAAATCGTGTATCTCACTCACTTCAAACTACACATTTCACTCACAAATTTGTTTTATTATGCTTTAGTTTTAATTTATTAATAAATTATGAAAAGAAAAAATATACAATTTTTTGTGTGCTCTAAGAAACCTTTACGCAGATCCGTTGGCTTGATTTTTTTTTTGACCTTCAATGCGCAATAATTCTTTTCAACTTGTACGGAGAAATTTTGGGGTTCTTTCTACCTGACGAACGGATGAATGGTGGTACAATACGGGAAAATCGAGGCTTACCCGTATCTTTGAAAAAACCAAAATTAGAAAAAGGGGAGTCAATATTTCGAAGAAAAAATTACATTCTTCTGCAGATTTGGCGATCTAAAAAAGATGTAAGGATGATTTCCACGATACACTCTACGAAAATGTTAGAAATTCATAATATAGACTGGCACGCAAGAGAAAATATAATTAAACCAAATTGCGTAATAGAATACAACAAATATATGAATGGTGTTGATAGGGCAGATCAATACCTTTCATATTATTCAATTCTGTTGAAGACTACAAAATGGACTAAAAGGGTAGTCATGTATCTCCTAAATTGTGCCTTATTTAATACTTTTGTAATTTATAAAGCTAAATACCCAGACTCAGTAAGGTACAAATTTTTTTTATTGGAGACAGCACGTCATTGGATAAAACTATTAGTTCTGAAAGCGAACTAAGTGAGGAACCTGGAACATCTACAGTAAGTTTGACATGGCACACTCCAAATCGCGATCCTCCAGGCAGACTTTCTATGAATCTAAAAGTCCATAAATTAGAAAGGATAAAGGGGAAAGGAAAAAAAATACGCTCAAAGAAAATGTTGACTGTGTGAAAAGGAAAAAGGAGTGAAACTTCCTACACATGTAAATTCTGTGGTGCGGCTCTTCACAGAGGTGCATGTTTTGAACGGTATTCACCCATTAAGGCGATACAACCAGCCACAACTGAAAAATAGTCATTTTTTAAACGAATTCTAGACGTGTCGACTCTTTTCCACAAAAAAACATAAATTGATTTTGAAAGATTGTTATTTTATTTAGCATAGTAAGTTTGAAATTTTGAAAAATTATAAATATATTTTTATGTAATAAAGTTCTTCCGTTGGTCGTTGCGCAGATTTTTACATTTTCAAACGAACGTTTGTTATAAAACACATATTTCGTATCATCTAAAGATACAGATTTATAAATCAATACATTATCTAGCTTGGCTACTTTTCGGAAAGTCAATTTTACTTTAAATAAAATCATTAATAAAAAATTCCAAGCACGTGTTTTGCTACGAAACTCCTTAAATTTGTCTATTTATTTACGCATGTACTAATCGATATATTTCAGAATTTTTTACTCACCTACTGTACTTAGATATTATTAAATAATTTGACATATTTAAAAAAAAAATAATAATTGAAAAAATGTAATATATTAATAAATTTACGAACTCGCATTTGCCTATTTTATCTAGTTAGTGCGATACTTATTTACACTGATCAAATCGCCACTAGCTGCCCAGAGGTGGCAGCGGGTAGACGTGTCTTCGCGACGCTCTGATTAGCAACATTCTTTACGAATTATTTAGTTAAAAATTGACAGAAAAAGATGAAATGAGAAATCTTTCACCAGAAAACACAAGTCACAACATCAAAAACATTTTTGGAATTAATATTTTGTAGAAAAACATTGATTAGCGATATATTTAATAATGCATGTACCTTATATGTATAGGGTAGTCCGGACGAATCAATGGTATTCAATCAGATTTTTTACTATGCCAAAAATATAACGGATATTGACATTTTTATTTTGTTGACACTTTTAGTTATTTACAGTATTGCGGGCTGTGGACGCATTTGCGCACCGATGCGTGATTTTTTTTTACTTTTTCTATAGGTGTATTTTCTATAAGGTAAGCACTAACCGGCTAGCCTAGCTAAGCAATTTACTGGTGCATTTCTTCCATTTATGGATATGATTGTCTGAAAATATGAGTTTTAAGTTTAGTTCTGAATTCTGTCAAGTCTTTGATCATTCAAATCATGCGTAGTTCATTCCTCATTATATAGTAATGCGTTTTCATTATGTAGTAATGAGTTTTGCGATTTTATTTTCTTTCGAAAGGGAAGTCTTATTTCATTTCTTCTTCTTGTTGAATGGTTATGTCTGTGTTGACGTTTATTAATTTTTTACAAGAATTCAGAATTTTGATGGATTTTTATTTATACAAATGCACATGTACGATGCAAACCTTGAGCCCTGTATAGCTCGTCTATTCTAAATAAATCATAATCACAAAAAGGAACTCCAGGACATTTTTTTTTCTCAAGATAGTTTTCATAGTTAAAATAATTTTCAAAGTTTCAATTTTTCAAAGCCCGCAAAAATGCTCTAAATCAATGGTTTTGATGAGTTTTGAGGTTAGAATATCATATGTCAAAACAAAGATGAGCTTCACCGTACATAATTGTATATTCTATTCATGGTAAACCATAACTAAACATAAGTAAAAAAAGTATGTACCTTTTTAGAAACTTCAACTCTAAGAATAATAATAGTATTGAGTATTAACATTATTATAATATCCGTATTGATAATTGGTTTGATCGTGAATACCCTAATTTCTTTCACGAACTTAAGTTAAAATTATGCCAAAGCTAAACAAATACGTATTTAAAATACAAAAAAAAGCGAAAAATATTTTTTATACTAATTTAAAAACTATACAGGGTGTATCGGCACGTACCCGACAAACTTTAACCAGCGATTCCTGAGCATATTTGGAGTAAAAAATGTTATGGCCACTTTTCTGTCCGGTAACTTTTTTTTCTATAAAAAATAAAAAATAAATAAAATCTCCACACTCCCTCACTGTCCACAGAATAGGGGTGAAATAAACGGCAACGCCGCACTGCTGCTATCTCTTTCACGCATATCATCTATCTCAAGTCAAGTATGTCGTTCCCGCTACCCGTCTAATGTCAGTGTTCAGTGTTGTTTTGGATGTTCGCTTGTCACAACCTTTACCTACTTTCGTTGTTGTTTTGTTATCTAAGTTTTGAAGTTTTTTTACTGTTGAAATATGCCTCTCAATTATTCACCTGCCGACCAAGCAGATATTGTGTTTGTTTATGGACTTTGCAATGGGAATTCACGAGCAGCCGTGAGAGAGTATCGGATGAGGTTTCCTGAAAGACTCGTCCCACACCACACCACCTTTGTCCAGGTTTGTAAATCATTTGTTTATTGAAACTATTTACATTCATTGATAATGCCAAAAAGCTGTTTTGAAATTTAATCATTGGGACATTAAAAACATAACAAGGGGCTACCAACTTTTAAAATGTAAATCGAACTTTAGGTGATTTGTAATCAATGGTCACGAAACGGCGTTTTAAAAAGTTTAATTTTAATATCTAATAAATGCATCATTCACTGCAATTAAATTCACTCCCTTTCTCACCATGTGATTATTTAAATGACTTACAATTCAATTTCATCCCTGTGAATCTAAGATATCAACCATTCCTAGTTAAGAAAAAATATGAATTAAAACACTGTGTACTTTTAACTGTAAAAAAATGAAATAAATGAAGAGAAAACTTAAGTTTTCTAATATGTGCCTAAAATAAGTGTTATTTAAAAATAAAATGAGTGCAAAAGCCCGCGTCCATTTATTTGACATTTACTACTGAGCTGAATAATAAAAGTTGTTTTGTTTCAGATGTATCAACAACTGCGTGACAATGGCATCGGACGGATTGAAGGCGCCGGCGGAGGACACAATATTGTTCCTGTGGCAGTTGAGCAGAGAATCCTCAACTTGATCACCGAAGATCCTACGCTGTCCGTGCGTCGGATCGCTCTGATGATAGGACACAGGGAACACATGGCGGTATGGAGAGTTCTGAAGAAGCACGGGCTCAAACCTTTCCACTACAGGCGCTGCCAAGGCCTCCTGGAGAATGATAACTTTTCCAGAGTCGTATACTGCAGAAGAATGCTGCATAATGTCATGAGGGATGCAGACTTCATGAAAAACATATTGTTTACCGATGAAGCACAGTTCACTAAAACAGGAGTGCTCGAACGAGTGATGGGGGCCGCTGCAGAAATGAAAGTAAATCCTGTAAACTTAAATATTCAAAATATAACAAGACTGCACGCTTGCATTGAAAATAATGGCAGTCATTTCAAACAAATGCTCCAATAAAAAATATTACATAACCTACATGTCCGCATTTTCATTTATTATTTATTTGGTAAAATTCTCACAAGCTCACAGCTGTTATTAGCAAGTGTGCCGAAAAGCGTCTTGGCTCTTTCCTACACACTAAATAATAATAGTAAAAAATGAGACGAATGCTGCCGCTGAACGAGCTAAAAAGCCCACCAATTCGTAAGAATATTATTCAACGAACTCGAATAAAATGTTGCCAGATGGGTTTTTAATCACTTTAATTTGACTTCAAAAATAATTAATTCCATTACACGTAAAAATTATTAAAATATTTCCAAGTATTATTAAATACAATATTACAGTACAGTACTTTGAACCTTCACAATAAATTTGTTTGTAGAATTCCATTTCAATTTTAAGAAATTTATTATTTTTAACAGTATTATTATTAAATCTACAAAAAACAGTTATAAACAAGTTCTGCTAGTTGTAATTATTATTACGCGTGACAGCTGTTTCGCCTTCTGATGGCATTATAAAACTGTGTCAAATGTTTCTTTATATTAAATAATGACTTTGTAATCACCATAAAGTTATTATTTAATTTAAACTATAATGTCACATTACAAAGTAAATGTTTCATTGAACAAATTAAATGTTTCTATTTTTATTATTCTATGGCTTTATTGATTTGAGCACCTGCTTTCAATGCTATTATGCTATGGCTTTATTGATCTGAGCACCTGCTTTCAATTGAAATTTATTCGCACATTCAACGGAGTGGAGTTTATGAGTAAACGCATTAATTTAAAAGAGGAACATACATTTGATTATTATTTTTAATATCGATATTTGTATCTCACAATAACAGCTACCAAAATCCGATATACAAGTACCTACACAATTATTATGTTGAATTGGGGTAAGTTGTATGGCTAAGGGAAGGAGTGGAAGGTGAGGAAGTACCTGGCTATTCAGATCTGGTCACCAAATACGGCTAGTCATTTCAAGCAACGTTTCAATTCTGAATTATGATCTTTCACCAGGGCGAGAGTATCTTCCACTGAACGATGAAAGGAGTTATAATATAATTATAAGTCGGGAATGGATGACATGGCAAAATCGTGTGAATCAAATTGGTACCTTCGTGAGTCGGGCCATGTCAAAATTCAGAATAAAAAAGGGTGTGTACGAGCCTGCTGCGAAATGGCGTATGGTTAAGAATATTTTTTTTAAATTATAGTGGTAATTTTTTGTCGAGTTTTTAAAAAAATTACGAAGTTTTAAATAAAATAAAATTTTATAATTATTAAATTTAGCAATCTGGCAACATTAATTCACCCATGCATTCTTGACGTGTTCGCGTTTGAAACGCGTGTTGATTTGCGATGTTGCTTTCACACTTTGACAAAAGATAAAACAGTGGTGACGTGTGGTGAAAATATGAATAATAAATTTTTTATAGAAAAAAAAAGTTACCGGACAGAAAAGTGGCCATAACATTTTTTACTCCAAATATGCTCAGGAATCGCTGGTTAAAGTTTGTCGGGTACGTGCCGATACACCCTATATATTAATTAAATTAGCCAAAAACATACAATCTGTGTTTCAAAATATGAGTGCCTTAGAGCACACTTATTATTTTTATAATATTCATATCCAAAATCCAAAATGGCGGAATTAAATAAAGTGTAAAATATGGAGTCTTCAATTTCTTGTCATTTAATATTAATTTTTGAATTTTTTTATTTTAAACAATAAAATTATTTTTTCTGAGTGGTGATTGAACGAGTATATATGTTTTTTGATTTAATGATAATATCCGCTATAAAAAAAAAACGTTTTGTTTAGTTTTGCTATTTGGAAAACAACAAATAAATTGACGTAACTTGTAAGGGAGAGATGAAAATATCCGAACCCATCTGTTGAAATACTATACGAGATAAAGCGGGAACAAACTTGACGTATTCGAATGTTTTGTGGGTTTTGGGTATAGCTTTTTTTGTACCTGAACGTACGGGATACGGCTTGTTGCGTTCGGGCGATAATATAGCAGCCGTATTGCGTACGTTCGCATGGGTAGGGCGGTTAATATTGTTATTATTATTTTTCTTTTGAAATAATATTACAAGAAATTATTATCATATTTTTTGTTTTTTAATATAAATATTTATTATCAAATCAAAAAACTTTCTTCTTAGTTTTGCTATTTGTAAAATTAATAACAAAAAATTACGTGTTCCTGCTTTTCCATTTTGAATGCAGGTACATATTACTGCACATTTTGTATGAAACAAATCGCGGTAGATGCATAATGCTATATATTTGGTTATTTACCTTTTCATGTTTACGCACTTCCATGCCCAAGGCCCAAGTGACAACTTATTCGGTAAAAATGCTGGAACCGAGAATTCATCGGAATCACACTGTACGATACGTTGGTTCGCGGGACTGGAGTACACTGTAGTGTCGCCATCTCCCGCCGAGTGCGATAACCGTTTTTGAATTCAACATTGAATTCTGGCTCTCTGGTTATACGGCCGTAAGGGCGATCTTGGCCATGTTTAATCAGTTAGATTTTAATTGTACAGATTGTTCTTAAAATTAGTTACTTTTAAACAAGATATAATATTTGGACAAATAAAATTGAAGCAGATAAGTTAAATAAGTTAAACAGTGTAAATTTATGTGTTTTTAATCCCCAATGACATAAATTTTAATGCCATTTTTATAAATGTATTTTGCTAATAAATTGTTAATTTGGGGGGAGTTGAGACTTAGAAGGCAGGGAATACTGGTAGGGAGATCAATTTTAAGTTTTACCAATTCATGAATAAAATTTGGAAACACTTATGTCCTAAGTGTCCTCTGACCCACAATCGCAGTAAGGCGAGCTGACTATATGGAATTTGGCGAGATGACTAAGACAAGAAGTGAGACCTAGTCTCATTCGAGTTATGGAGGAAATATATTTTTTTGGCATGCAAGTGTATTTATGAAACCAAGATTTGACAGGAATAAACGGTTGTATTAATGAGTACAGATGACCTTTTGTTAGAGAAGCTATTTTCCATTCAGAGGACCATTGGAGTTTGTATTTACTTTTTAGAATAGGGAAATAATCTCTAACTGGAACAGGAATACCATTTAACGGACCGTGAACAGTGGCTTCCTTAGCAATGGAATCCGCTATTTCGTTTCCAGTAATACCTAGGTGTCCTGGAATCCAAGCCAGGACCACTGACGTATTTGATAGTGAAATGGAATACAGGAGGTCTCTGATAGAGCAGATTAGGGAATCGCTATTAGAATTGAGTGGGGATGAACATATTTTTTGTAGTGAGCTAGCGAATCTGAAAGAATGAGGGAGTTTCTAATATTGTGCGATTTGACAAGATGCAGTGCTTCTATGATAGCTATGCATTCAGCCGAGAAAATGGAGCATTCTTTGGGAAGTTTGTGTGGGAGACTCATCTTTCTGTGTGGAACATACACACTGGCCCCGCAATGGGAATCCTGACTGAGTTTGGAACCATCTGTGAATAATTTTATATAGTTTGACCAATTGTTTTCAATAATTTTGTTAAATTCTACATTATTTGATTGAGCTGAATTGTTTATATTTTTTTGCTTATTCCTATAAACTGCTTGGGATAGAAAGTAAGGCTTTCATAGGAATACGAGTATAAGGGAAGAGATTCATTACGATAGATGTTGGTGGGTATATCCAGGAAAGAGTTATAGCAGTCATAGAAAAGGGGGGGGGGGGAAGTTTTTCCAAAATGGATTTGAAATAACACCATACTCTAAAGATTGAAGTTTAGGAATCAAGGGATGGGATGTTATCGAGCATGTTTTGAAAAAATATTTTTCTGCTCAGCATCGCCCTCTTATATGCAAGGGGGGTTCGCAGCATTCTACTTGCATTGAGTTGATTGGGGAAGATTTCATGACTCCTATAATAAGACGAAGAGACTTTAACTGGATCTTATCTAATTTATGAGAATTTGAAGAAGATATTGAATCAAACAGGCAAGATCCGTAATCAAGATGACTTTGGATGAGGGCATTGTAAAGAAGTTTTAAAGAGGCTGGGTGGGAACCCCACCACACTCCGGACAGAAATCTAAGTGGATTGATATTGCTTTCACATTTTGTGATAACATGATTTATATGGGAGTTCTAAGTAAGCTTGGAATCCAAAAACATTCCCAGGAACTTAACTTCCTTAGAGATAGGGATGACTTCATCGCCAAATCTCACCTGAATATCTGGGAGCTTTCGATGACGAGTGAAGATGACAACTTTGCTTTTGGAAGGAGAAAGTTCAAGGCCGTTACTATTTAACCAAGCCAAGAGTTTTCTAAGAGCATTGTTGATTGCTGATGCTGCGATGAAAAGATTGGGGGATATTTTGTAGAACGTTAAGTCATCAGCATATTGAAGTAGGTCGCACATGAAATGAATAGATTTTTCCAGATCGAAAGTATAAATATTGTACAGAATCGGGCTTAGGACAGACCCTTGCGGGAGTCCTTTGAATATGTGTCTAATGTGGGGAGAGGATTCAGGCCCGTCTACAAAAATAGTTCTCTGGGAGAGCAAATTAATAATGAATTGGACCAATTTGGGTGGGACGCCAATGCCAATAATTTTTCTTTTAGAATGGGGATAACAACATTGTCATATGCTCCGCAGATATCTAAAAACACTGCTATGCAATATTCGTTTTTAGAAAGTGCTAATTTAACATCTGTCACAAGAGAGGAAAGGTTATCAAGGGTACTTTTACCTTTTCTAAATCCAAACTGCGATGGGGAAAGGATTTGATTTTTTTCTACGAACCAGTCTAATCTATTCTTAATCATCCTTTCAGCTACTTTGCACAGAGTTGAAGAGAGAGCAATCGGTCTATAGCTTGAACCTAGACTTGGATCTATGTTACTCTTGCAAATGGGAATGATATTTTGGATTTTCCAGTCTGGGGGAATAATACCAGAATCCAGAAATATATTGATAAGAGAGAGAAAGTAGGAAAGGGAATTGTCATCATTGTGTCTGATGAATATGTTCAGAATTTCATCCCTGACTGGAGCAGAGTCTTTGGGGTATTCCGGAGCTCTCTTTAACTCCTCTATGGAAAATGGAGCATCTAACCATGAAGACGAATTTGGGGTAAAAGATGGAATAGGTACTTCATCAAGATTAGGGACATAAGGGGGAGCTATTTTGCTCAGAAAGTCTTTAAGTCAGAAATCCAAATAGCTGAATTGTGAGATGACTTCGGCAGTGAAAAGGAAGATCTAAATCTGCAAATCATCGACCAAACCTCCCCCGCTGGAGTGGCAGGGGATATGTTAGTACAGAAGTTACGCCAGCTGTTTTTTTTTTAAAACGAAATGTACGTTTAGCCAGAGCTTGGGCATTCTTGGCTGTTGAGTAATTTTCCATTGTCATCTATTGGCAGTATGTCTTATTAGCCGCTTTCCTTTCCTTCAACACTCGAAGGCATTCCTCATCCCACCAAGGGGGAGGGCAAGCCTTCATGCTTATAGGAGATGATTTAGGTATAGCCTTTTCAGCGGATTTAAGAATGGACTCGGACCAAGATTTATAAGTGGCGGTGCAATTTTCTGAATAAGGGGTAGGAAGGGAGAGGGCAAGAGCCTGAATAGATTCTCTGAATTGGGACCAGTTGGCTTTCTTTGTAATATATTTTGATTTACTTTTAAAGGGGTTAGAATCTAACCACTGAGCCAGATATAGAATGATGGGATAGTGGTCACTGCCGCAGGGGACTGAGGTAGTTCTCCAGGAAATTAGTGGAGAGATACATGGGGAACTAAGAGATATGTCCACCGCACTAGGTCTCTGTCCAGGGTGACTTAACCTTGTTGGGGATCCGTCATTTAGAAGACACAGGTTCAAGGAGTCCATAAGGTCAATAATTTTGTTTCGTGAGAAATCCATGGATGGAGAACCCCACAGTGGGGAGTGTGCATTGAAGTCACCCAGAATAACCAAAGGAGAAGATATTTTGCCAAGCATGTGGACCCATAAGGAAAGATCAAATGGGGTAGAAGGGGGAGTGTAGAGGGATATGAATGTAATATTAGAGACAGTAGCTGCCACTAATTGGAAGGATGAATTTATGGGTTTAATGGAAAGAGGGGTGAAGGGTAGGGAGTTTTTGATGAGCAGACATTGGAAGCCACTCACCTTGAAGAGTTGAGCAGGCTTAAACCAAGTCTCAGAGACGGCAGCAATCGATATTGAGTGGAAATGCAGAAGGGCGGGTGAGGTCATCCTTATTCGAGATGGCGCTTCTGCTATTCCACTGAAGTATTCTGACGTTTTGTGGAGTCATTTTGAGAAAGTGATTTTAATGTGGTAATAATAGATGCAGTGTTGGACGGTAGATTGGTTTGTGAAGAAATTAGGTCAATTAAAAGCATAATAAGGGTTTGAATAAATGAAGAATTGTCTTGGGAGAGTTTTTCAGAAAGGAAGAGAGAGTTCGTTGAGGATGGATTAGAATTGTTTGCACAACCATTTATGGCAGTTGAAAGTGATGACCCATTGGGATTTAAAAGAAGTGAATTTTGTTGTTGTTGATCATATCCAGGAGCCGGTTTAGGGGTGGGGTTTTTGTATGAGAATTTAGTTGAGCGAGAAGAAATTGTTGTTGAGGATTGGAGAGAGTTGGATGTAGGGTTGCTGGATAAAGCCTGAGCAAATGATTTTTTGACGGGAGGGAATAATTTAGAAACCTGCAGAAAAGATAAGTTCTGAGAAGACATCGAAAATTCAATATTTTTTTAGCGGGATTGTTCTGGGCAAGAACAGTTGATGGCTATATGAGAGCCTAAACAGTTGAGACATTTGGGTTGGGGTAAAGAAGGGCATTGGTCAGATGTGTGGCTTTCCCCACATTTGAAATATCTGGGCGGAGATCTGCATGCAGCTTTGGCATGACCAAAACGGCAACAATTAAAAATAAATATATATGTGAGGGAAGAGACTGCCCTTCGCAGGTGATCACGACAGATTGGGAGGGTTTCCACGAAATTGTGACTCAGAAGAGTCCTTGTAATTTAGCATTCTGGCTTTTATGGGATTGCCGATATGTTGAGGGGTTGTAAGGGCAGATAAAATTTCTGGGATGGAAAGATCGGTCGAGATACCTCTGACCAGGCCCATACGGGTTACATTAAAAGTAGGAATGTATGCCTTGAATTTGGAATTTGATGAAATGTAAATATTTTTAATAAATGGTTTTTGGGCGTATACAATATATGGACCACGGGAATGAACAGAGTAGAAATTAGTTGGAGGAGATGCTGGGAGTGCTGCTGTGGCTGGGGCCTGCGAAGTTGAAGGAGAGTCGGATATGTTTGGGGATGCACTAAACTTTCTTTTTTTGTAAGACTTTATTATGACAGATTCACTGTCTGAAATTTCTCAAGTATTATCTGGAAGGTCGGGAGGGGGATCTTGAGACTTTCTGGGGAGTCTTGAATGGACCTTTTCAGGAATATCCTCCATTCTTGGCTGCGAAAATTGGCTCCTGGATGACCAGTGGGGAGAAGAATCCTCAAGGAATAATACACAACACTTTTCTTTAAGCAGATAACAGAAAATAATTGGTTTTTGATAAATATAATGAGCAAGAAAACAGAACAACTGTTGACAGCTAAAATCAAAACAAACTTTAAAGGCCGAATTTTTTTGTGTTTGTTTACCATCATTTTATCATTGCTGCACAATAAGGTAATTTACATTTAAAATTTCACTAAATTATCGCGGATACTTCAAAAGTTATAGACTTTTAAAAAATGTTAAAACTCGCAAGCGAATCCAAAAATCGCCCGCGCCAGTGTAAAACTATACCCGACAATGTGTTAATAATAATACTTTAATACAGCAATATATATATATATTATTTACAGGAATTTCTTAAATATCCTTATAAAGAAATGTAAACAAGAATACTACACTAAACAATTACAATTAGCTGATAATAATTCTAAAAAAACGTGGCAAATTATAAACGAAATATCAAATAGAAAGCATAAAGTACAAACTTTCCCCGAAAAAATTATAACAGTAGATAAAGTAGTATTAACGGATATGGGAAAAATTGCAAATAAATTTAATGATTTTTTTACAAATGTTGCGTCAGATTTAATAAATAACAATCATTTAGAAACAATACATCCGGACCTATTCAAATGGACATTGACACTGAAAATACTCCTGTTTTATCTAAATTTAAACGAGTAACTGAATCGGAAATTTTAAAACACATTGATAATCTCAACACAAATACAGCCAATGGTCCAGACGAATTGAGCTGCACTACAATTAAATCAATTAAACAACATATATCCTTACCTCTGCAACATATATTTAATTCCTGTCTAGAAAAAAACACTTTCCCAGACGCGTTTAAACTCTCAAATATTGTACCAATCCATAAATCTGGATCAATTTCTAAAGTAGACAATTACAGACCAATATCGCTGATATCCCAACTTGCAAAGATATTAGAAAAAATAATAAAGATACAAATCCTAGAGTTCCTAGAGTCTAATACACTTTTGTCCTCAAATCAATATGGTTTTAGATCAGGTCTTAGTACAGATGATGCCTTATTTAATCTAACAAGAAATATATATACTAATCTTGACTCAAATATGAAAAGTCTAACTATTTTCTTAGACTTTAAAAAGGCGTTCGATAACGTTAATCATAATATATTGATTAGAAAACTCAATAATATAGGAATTAAAAATAACTGTCTGTCATTATTAAAAAATTATCTATTTGATCGCCGACAATGTACAAAAATCGGGGTTAATGTTAGTAACAAGAATCTGTGAAGCATGGGGTTCCTCAAGGAACAGTTATCGGCCCGTTATTGTTCCTCGTTTACATTAATGATCTATGTAATATGAAAATACCGGGAAAACTTTTCTCATTTGCTGATGATACTGCAATCACAGTACATAGTAAATCCTGGAACGAAGTCAGTGAAAATGCCAATAAATGCACCTCCATTATCAAAGAATGGCTCAACCAAAACCTTTTAACTCTGAACTGTGAAAAAACTATTTACATTCCTTTCTATAATACCAAAAGGACATCACCTTTAACCAACCTAAATATAAGGTTCCACAACAATGTTTGCAACCCTGCTACATGCCATAATTGTACAGAAATGAGTTCAGGGAATACAGTTAAATATTTAGGAATTATAATAAATAATCAACTCAAATGGACATATCATGTAGAAAAGCTTGTAAGTAAATTAAGGTATTTAACTTACATATTTAAACGTTTGAATAACATACTTGATATCAAAATAATGAAAATGGTATACCATGCACTTGTGCAATCATCAATATCTTATGGAATAATCGGATGGGGGGGAATATATAATACTTACCTTAAACCACTTGAAACATCGCAAAAATTAATACTAAAAATAATGTTACATAAAGAAAGTACTTTCCCCTCCATGCAACTATTCCATGAGGCTGAACTGTTAGATATAAGAAAAATGTATTGTCTACAGTGCCTAAAATATGTATTTTCAAGAAAAAAACTATTCCCAAAAAATGAAAATCGTTCTAGTAACAGGATAAATAACGTACTTGAAGTACCTTTATGTAAAACTAGGCTTGCGCAGAGACATGCTTTTTTTATTGCTCCTAAAATTTTTAATTTTCTATCTACAGAATGTAAGTGTCCAAACATATCATCTTCAAACACATACAAAAATGAAGTAAAAAAACTGGATTAAAACCAAAGATTCCTTTTCCTGCTATAACTGTATATTTTCCCCACTTTTTTTTCTTTGTTTTTCGATTTGTTTTCTTATCTAACTTAAAATCTTTTATTTAACATCCATGTATTAATACAAATAAACCAATATTCTGCAACTAACTGATACCAGGTATACCCACGCACTGGCCTTGCCTATGTGGGATTTTTTTATTTTATATACATTACTCATAGGTTGTTCAGATGTATTTATAATTTAATGTAAAAAAAAAAAAATGTTTATAATCATTGTACCTTATTTGTGTGAATGTATGTTTCAAAAAATGAATTAATAAATAAAATGAAAAAATGCCATGCAATTTTCTCGGATATTTTGGGCATGAAACGTGTGGCAGCGAAGTTTGTTCCGAAATTGTTAAATTTTGAGCAAAAGCAACGTCGCATTAGTATCGCTCAGGAGTTGAATGACGTCAACGACAATCCAGATTTGCTCAAAAGGGTCATAACTGGTGATGAAACGTGGGTATACGAGTATGGTTATGACGTCGAAACCAAGGCCCAATCATCCCAATGGAAGCGGCCAGAAGAGCCAAGACCGAAAAAAGCATGCCAAGTTCGATAAAATGTGAAGGTTTTGCTCACTGTTTTGAGTTCTTGCCAACAGGTCGTATGGTTAATAAAGAATACTATAAGGAAGTTATGCAACGTTTGCGTGAAGCAATACGGCTCAAACGATCGAAATTGTGGAAAAACAAATCATGGATTTTGCATCACGATAATGCACCAGCTCACACATCAATGCTTGTTTGTGATTATTTGGCCAAAAACAACACTGTAATCATGCCTCAACCACCGTATTCACCAGATTTGGCTCCCTGCGACTTTTTTCTATTCCCGAAACTGAAGAGACCAATGAAAGGAAAGTGTTTTGCCACAATTGATGAGATAAAGTCAGAATCGAAGAACGAGCTGATGGCCATACCGAAAAGCGCATTCCAGAAGTGCTTCGAGGATTGGAAGAAGCGCTGGCATAAGTGCATTATATCTGAGAGGGATTACTTTGAAGGGGAGAAAATGAATATTGATGAATAAATAAATACTTTTCGAAAAAAATCGAAATTCACTTTTTTTTTGAACACACCCATGTTATTTTATTTTTTTATTATTAATCCGAACAATGTTATTGTAAATACATATTAACTATTATTTTTTATTTCGTATCAGGGGATGCGCTGGAGACATGACATTGCATATTTTCGGCGAGCTTTTCATATTGTGGTTCATATGTACTTATGCTGTCAAATGGTCATCTGTCAAACGGGAGCGATGTTTTGTTTTGATTACATTCATGGCAGAAAATGTTGTTTCGCAGAGGTACGTAGAACCGAAAAAGGTAGTTAAATATGCCGCACATCTCCATAAACATGGATATATTTCTTCACAAAGTAAATTCCAATAACTATTTTGAGATGAGGCCCTTGATTTCAAAAATATATCGCATTTAAGGTTAACAATTTCATTCTCAATTAGTATTTGGTCCAAATCCAAAAACTCTTTTAATTTTTTAGATCTATTTTTATTTTATCATTGAATGGGAATGACATGAATATTATTATATCCTCTATTTTTGAAATATCTTTAAATCTTCTATCAAACTCATTTTGTAACATAGTTATCTTATTAGCATATTGATCGTATTCATATGAGTTTTTATCTATTGATTTAGCTGCCATATTTTCGAATTGTTTTAAATCTCCTCTCCTCAATTGTGCCTCTAGGAATGTAAGTTTCACTTGAATGCATTCACGTCGCTAACCATTTCAGTCAATGCTTTGTTCTTTCCTTGAAGTTACAAATTTCATTTATTTAGCTTTCCTGTAATGTCAGAGAGAAAAGCAAGATCACGCACCATTTTTTACCAGTTGCCATAAATTCTTTTATTTCAGGCAAAAGATCCAAGAATCTTTTTAAAAACTTTGCACGGCTTAGCCACATTACATCAGTGTGTAATAGTAGTTCCCCCATGTCAGATTCACAATCCTCGAGTAATTCTCTGAATCTGCGTCTTTGCAAACTTCTTTGAATGCTAAATTCATCACATCATCTGAGTTTAATATTTTTGAGCACAAGGCCTGCTGATGGATAATGCAATGATAGTTGGTGAAACTTGGAATATTAACATCACTTTTACAAATTGCTATAAATCCATTATGATTTCCAACCATAGATGGAGCTCCATCAGTCGTAATCAATACCAGTTTATGTATTGGAAATTCTGTTTTAGTAATAAAAGACTTAAACGAATTATATATATATCTAAACCTCTCGTTTGTCCGCTCATCGGTAAAATTGTTAGCAGTTCTTCTCTAACAGACATATCTTCAAAACACATTCGAATAAATAAACAAAGCTGTGCGGTATCAGTGATATCCGCTGACTCGTCGAATTGTAAGGATAGGAACCTGCATTTATTAATATTTTCTTTCAGAATCTCTTCTAAATTTTTACTCATCGCTTCTGTTCTACGCATAACGGTGTTTCTCGACAGCAACATTTATTTAATCGAAGCAATTATTTCAGATTTATCGTTAAATTTTTGAAACAATATTTCTTCTGCATTAAGAAAACTCTCCTTCCATATTTCGCCGTCTTCAAAGGGTTTCTAATGTTTTATTAAAATTTCAGCTACCTTTAATAAGGCCATGGTGGCTGTTTTCGACTTCGTACTTGATCTCACAAGAAATGACTGTTGCATATTTAATTGTTTCATTAATTGCTTTCCGTAATTCGGTGCCAAGTGGATAATTATTTTCATATTGTTTTTGATGGCACCGTCTATAAGAGGGCTGCGCATTCTCCTGAAGATCTGTGAAGAGTTTGCTGAAGAAACAAACATGTCTTATAACCCCAATAAAACAGCCATGTTGGTCATAAGATATAGACAAGGCCCGACTAATATTCCTGCAGCTATCCTGAACGGTGGATCCTGAAGGTGACTGAAGAAACCAAATACCTAGGACACATAATCACCAGTACTCTGATGGATGATGAAGACATTGATAGGCAAAGACGCGCTCTCAGCGTAAAATCGAATATGCTCAGTAGAAGATTTCGCCTTTGTAGTACCGCTGTGAAAAGAACTCTATTCCTTGCCTTCTGCGCAACGTTGTACACCTGCGAACTCTGGGCAAACTACAAAAAGAGTAGTATGGAAAGACTTCGTGTACAGTATAATAACGCCTTCAGCATAATGTTTGGCCTCCCCAGATACTGCAGCGCTTCCAGTATGTTCACGGAGGGGCGAGTTTCCGGTTTTGCAGCCCTTATAAGATCCAGGGTGGCTGGAATGAAGGAAAGAATAAACAGCTCCAGGAATATCCTCATCATAGAAGCCCGCCTCAGTCCAGCCTCCAGCATCGACGCATACTGGACAAATATATTGGCCCCTCACAATATAAATGCCACAGCACCCTTAAGGAGTTATCTTACTCTTATTTAGTTAAATAATTATTTTTCTTTATTTATTTATTTTTACGATGTGATGTATGTTTATATTTTGTATATTTTTTATAACTATTGAATGTATATTATTGTATGGAATGTGTGGGACTGCACTAACCTCCCCACATACCGGAATAAACATTTATTATTATTATTATTATTATTATTTGGACTGTTCTAAAGTGTCTTTCAACATTGCCCCTTTTTGGAAGTGATACGCTTGAAAGACAAATAATGCAAATACATGTATCCTTTTTCATTGTGAAAAAAAAAACTCCTGTTCCCATTCATCAATATAATGATATATTTTTGACTTCTTGGAACTTGTGGTCGGATGACTCATTGTGAGTAAAAAAAAAAATAATAATAATTCGGTAAATATATTAGTGGGTAAAAAAATAAAATAAAAGAGGATGGTAAAAAGCCAGAAACTTACATAAATGATGGCTACTGTCACTACTGGTAACTTTCGTTATGATCGATACAAACACATTGTAATTTAACCGTATTAAATAACCACCGATGAGGTGATGAGTGATAACACTTCATGTACAGTCGAAGGTAACCGATTATAGCGAAATGGGACTTCAAAAATCCAAAACTGCCACAAACACCTCCGCTTCGCGCCACTGTCGCTACGTGAGTGAAATTTCAAGTCAACTCTTGTTTTACCCGTCGGGTTTTAGAGAGAGACTGCCGTCGATAATCGGCTAACTAGATTGTAGACCGTTGTCTCTGTCGCACGATGTGTAGGACGGGAGTCAGAGATGTGTACATATCGACAGGCGGGCGACTAAATAGTTACACGCGATCGACCAGTCGACCGCAGTCTACGCTTTGGCCGTCTATGGTCTAGAGTATAAGTATCAGTGAATGTGAGGTATGTTTTGAATATTCGCCTCTGTAGCTAATTATTTGGAGTGGAACTTACACTACGTTATTCGTGTATTTGTTTGTGAGACAATTGAAACATGAAGGCTATCTCTTTGACCAATGTACCTAGTGTGATGTGTTTTGTACCGGTGTGATTATTGTAATTAACAAAATATATAAAAGCCCATATAGGGCGTATATAATATAATAAATAAATAAAATAATCAAATGAGTAAGTGATAGTTACCACTTCGTTGAAGAGTAGCTCCCGACGCTGCTGCTTGCGCAGGTTCATCTTCTTGACGGCGACGCGGCGTGCACTAGCCTTCTCCACGGCGGTGCACACGGTGCCGGTGCTGCCCTCGCCGATCTTCACGAAGCGCCCAAGCAGCAGGCGCGGGTCCCCGCACGACACCACCATCTGAAGCGCAGCGCGGAACTGGAATAAAATGGAACTGTTAATAACACACAATGTGGAGGACAATAACAGAGGGTTACAATGCATAACTTAGTTAGGTGTTAGCTCACAACTATATTATTAAGTCAACTCATCTTCACCAGCCGTGTCTTGATGGGGTCTTTTTAGGGAAAGAGGAGAGTGCATCTTAGAAATGTTGAAATATTCATATATTGTCTAGAATATTTTATGATGGTAAAGCAGCCCCGCCGTGTGTAAATTAGCGATTTGATTTATGTACTTATAAATGCTACTCTAGATTTAGTCATGCAAGTTATAGTATAGTATGAAAGCATGATGGTTTTATTGCAGCATTGATAAAAGACAATCACATAAAAACAAGTACAATCTGGGTTACAGCAAAATAATCTGGAACATGGCACTGTTTGGTTCCAGTTGAATCATTCCAACCGCTTCAAACCAATATAATATTACAACTGTCCCTTCACAACACAATATAGGATCATATTACACGGCACTAGAAATAACACATCGCCAGCCAGTTCATAGAATGTCTACACGTATTAACTGAAACGAGTGCAGCTTTCAAATTCCTAGCATTATAATACTGTGGGAATCTAAATATTAATAATAATAATAAGTGGATGATTTGTATAATGCCGTTTTGTATACTCGTATATACATAAATCGATTTAGAGAATTTTCACGGAGATATCCACTTTTCCAATAGAGATGTGGGGTTCAAAATTATGTACTTTAACATGTCTAACTCATTTTTACCAAAAATATTTGTGACTTTTCACTACACGGCGACGATATGTACTATTAATAAAATGATTTACGTAAGTAGGAATAAATGCAAAACCATTCATTTTTACCTAACTTCAAAATTACAAAATTCTAAATGTGTACCCTGTACACTGTGTGTACAGCACCGGAATTCGAGGAATTTTCTAGTGCCGCAAGGGAAGGGTTAAAAACACTGCATGTTGCATGATTTTGAAGCTACTATTTTATCCTTCTTTACAATTGATTACTTACACTTATTAGAAGATTAGTGTCAAAAGAAGAGTCGGTATTATTTTTATTTTTTATTTTTTTACATGTTTACCGCACAAGAGTCCTCCTGCTCCCAACCGTCTGGAGCCAGTGAGACTATGGCATTCCCAATTGGGGAATGTTGTGAGGCTGAAGGTATTGGGGAGGGAAGGAGAAGGGGGAGAGGAAGGTGGGGAAAAGGGGAAATACCTGGCTATTCAGATCTGGTCACCAAACACGGCTAAAAGCCATTTCAAGCAACGTTTCAATTCTGAATGGTGGTCTTTCACCAGGGCGATACTGAGAGTATCTTCCACTCTGGAACGTGCGCAAATATACTATATATTATTTTTAAATTAATTAATTGTGAAACAACACAAATTAATTAAATAAAATTTACTTGGCACGCCGGGATTTGAACCCGCGACCTTCGGATTCGTAGTCGAGAGCCTTACCCCTCGACCATGGAGGCCGTCGAATATTTTTTAAATATTTATATTTGGTTTGTTCAATTTTGGGATTTTTTTTATAAAATGACCTTAAAAAGCTTAACAATTCTACTTAAATTTAAATACGAAATTATCAATAATTATTTACATTTACACAATTAATTATTCACAATGTGCAGACTGCGGAAATAGACTTTTTGTATAGCAGTAGATCGACGCACCTGCACCTGCACCTGCAATAACATATTCTATAACAGACTGTCACATAACCTCACCAATCACCTCCGCCAGATGAAAACTGAGCGTTAACACCAAATAAGATTAGTTAAAAAAAACCACAGCCTTCAGAATTCTACTCAGGAGGAGTCCTGGAAATGGACCACTTCCGATGTCATTTTTGGGAAGAAAATAACCAATGTGTCGCCCAACCAACGGCGGAAATTTAACACTAATTACTTATGTTTAAAAAAAAGCCATCTGCCAACTTTTGCACAGGTACAAGTGCCTAACAGATGACCTCAAAGGTCACCTCTAGAGATGATGAAATAACCCATACAGAATGTAGGCAAGGGTTCCCTGTTTACGAATATATTCCTCTTCCATTATTGCTTCATTTAATGAAATAAGTGATCACCTGTTCGTGTGTAAGTCTCTGTTCGTGTTTGGAGGGCAGGCCGCCCTGCGCAGAGGCCTGAGAGCCCGCCTTGCGCTCCTGATGCGGGGGCAGCGCGGGGGGCAGCGCGGGGGGCAGCACGGGGGCGCCCCGCACGTAGGGGGATGACGTCATCTGGCTGTCCACTGCCAATCAATGAAACAAACCATTAGTCCATCTTAATCTAACAGTAAAAAATAAATAATATCTTATTTTCATAACCCTTAACATAATATTTATGAAAGAAAAACGTCCTGGTGAACCCTGGGTATAAGCAAAACCGGTAGGTGACAAATATTGCAACAAAATGAGTGGTGGAATAAAGAATTTACTTTATTTCAAAAACAATATCTCTTGTACGTTGTTTATCTAAGAAGAGGTCTCAGGTGACGGTGACTTCATTGGATAAACATCGAAGTGTAAAGCTGCCTCTCCTGCAAATGTTTTATGAAAACATTTACACAAAAAAAAAACAAAACAAGGGGGTGTTACCGTAAACATTTGTGTGGGAATATACAATGTTTTTGCCTTCCGTCACCAATGGAAAACATTCCCCTCAGGGGGGAAGAAGGGAAGGGAGGTCGGGTTTGTTTCATTTTTTAATAATCGCCGCACGGTGCATGTCTATCTATGCGTCCCTTCCGATGATACTTCAGTCAGTCACAGCATAAAAATGGGTTTTTAGGGTATGTGTACTGAGTGAGAATATAATATGTATGTTATTATAAGAAGTTTACTTATGTATCAGTAATAATAATAGTTTATTTAACTAGTAACTCTTACTTTGCCTGCTATTTCTAATAGCATTACAGCCCTAACATTCACAACTCTTTAAAGAACACACACATTGACTAATATATGTGTCCTGTGTATGCAAAGTCATATCATCTCAGCCCAAAACATTGTAATCGAACGTTTTAATCTGGGGTGCCCTCCCTACCAGGTAACTATGTTTTCTGTATACTCGTATATAGATAATAAGATAAACCCGAGCAGTAGTATTTGTACAGCTAGAGCGCCCTTGAGGTAATTTCATATTGATTTTAGATTCATTGACATTTATATTGTTTTTTTTATTCAAACAAAAAACAAAACAATATTTAATTCCAACCTATAAAAATATGTAGTACATTCAAAATATTATTCTAGAACTCATCTCGTCGTCTAAACAAAATGTTTTGTTTTTAACTAAAAACATAACATTTTAGCAGGAGACGAAATGTGTATGAAAACAAATGTTTTTGTGTATGGTTTGTATGTGTAATGTTTCGAAAAAACGTTTGCAGGAGATGCGGTTTAAAACGAACAAATGTTGGTAGAACTTCACAATCCTCCATGGTCGAGGGATAAGGCTCTCGACTACGAATCCGAAGGTCGCGGGTTCAAATCCCGGCGTGCGCAAGTAAATTTTATTTAATTAATTTGTGCCGTTTCACAATTAATTAATTAAAAATAATTTGTAGTATATTTGCGCACGTTCCAGAGTGGAAGATGGTCTCAGTATCGCCCTAGTGAAAGACCACCATTCAGAATTGAAACGTTGCATGAAATGGCTTTTAGCCGTGTTTGGTGACCAGATCTGAATAGCCAGGTATTTCCCCATCTTTCCCCTCTTCCCCTTCGCAATACTTTCAGCCTCACAACATTTCCCAATTTGGGATGCTCTCACTGGCTCCAGACGGTTGGGAGCAGTTGAGACTATTGTGCGGTATAAATGTAAAAAAAAAAAAAAAATCCTGGCTATCGGAGGCGGTGAAGAGTTTATAAACAGCGTTTGTGAGTCACCTGCAGACAACTGATTTTTAAATTCATGACATGATTTTTTTTTTTTTAAATTTAATATAAATCAAATTTAATAATGTTATTATTAAGTTCTGTAAGCATTTTTAGTTTTTATAATTGTGACAGATGTTTCAGCGTTCAAGGTCATTTTCAAACTGAGGTTAATCACAACTAGACATAATCTAAAAATAAAATCAGAAAAACCCTAGGATTAGTCTATGCTCATGTTCTAGTCATCCATTTCCATTTTTAGAAAAATCAATTTAAAAAGAAAACTATGTATTGGTAAAAAGTATTTACTTTGTGGCTTGCTATAATTATAATATAAATGTGTGTTGGTTGAACCACTACAATTTAATATATATAATAATCTGGACCTGTTTGGGAAGTACCCTTCCCTCATCAGGAATATACTAAAACTAAACTAGGATATAAAATAATGATAGACATATGGTACATGAATATTGAGGTGTGGAGTGGGAGCCGACCAGAGGGGAAGGGCTGGAAGAACAAAGCGATTCACTGACAAATATCTAAAAGAGGACTATACAATAAATTTACTTGGTTATTTAATATAATTATTTAGGGATTTTCTAATTCCCAGTGTTTATAAATTATGTAATTTATTGTTGCGATGAAGAATTTGAACCCGTGTCTTTGTTAAAAATATGATCAGTTGAAATGAGATGATTGGCAAACATTACGGGATGTCTTTTCTATTTAGAACAACAATATACAATATACATATACTCGCAACAATACTACGTACTCGTGACGCTCTGTCAAGCTATCGATTATAATTGAAAGATTCATTTTTTTAACTTATCAGCCGTGAGAAAAAATATTATTGCTGTAAAAATCGACCGCGATTTGATCTGTGGTGTTACTCTCTCGTGTTTTTTTCGCATTTCTGAACTGTTTTTTTTGTCTTAATAAACTTTTCGTTTTATTTAATTATCAGACAGTGAAGAAGTGTTTGCAGAGGTAGAGTGCGCTGATTGGCTACTTTGTTTATGAGCTCACTTTTCAGTGCTCCTACTGGTGTAGTGATCTCTCTTTAACCAATCACCGCTTATTTTCTGTGAAATTGTGAAACCACCTGTTTACAAATAAATTCTCGGATTACGAACAAAAAAAAGTTTTCACTTTCATGTGAATATGGGGAAAAAAAAGAATTCACGAAACAATGACAGCCCCACTATTGCTTCTCCCTATACCTCTCACTCAGACGAATCAGATTCTGATGCCCAGGAGACAGAGATGGATATTGACCCTAATCGCGGTAATCCATCAGGACAAAAAATACTCTCTGGGACACAATTTTTCCTGAAGGCCTTACAGGATACATTGGCGGAAAAACCGTCAAAGGTATCAAAAGAACAACAGCTCAAGGTGTCCCGAAATGTAACGAGTGTTCTAGGATCAGTGGCCCAGCTGTTGCTTGAAAAGGAAGAACTCAGAGGAGATCTAAACTCAGCCCTTGCAAACATCAAGGTCTTGCAGGCCGAAAAAACGATGGCAGACAATCATATTAAGCAGTTGTTGGACAAAATTCAGCAGCTAGAGTCTGATCTGGGACCAGTGATGCGTCGAGTGGCTGATGCCACGGAGGCAAGCCTATCGTTTGCCGACATGGTCAAAAATGGTCCTCAGAATACGCCAAGACCTCCAATCACCCGTACAGGACTTAGTGTTGGGACCCCTAAGCCTGCTATATGCATCTTTCCGAAACTGGCTTCGGCTAAGGATAGCGACGAAACGAAGCAGCTCCTGAAGGACGTCTTACGACCATCTGAGCATGGAATCCGCGTTACGGGTATAAGGAACATCCGTAACAAAGGCATAGTTATCCAAACCGCTACTCGGGAAGACCGGGAAAAAATACTCAAAACCCCATGTCTAGCAAACTCGGCTACTCTAAGTGCCCGACTACCCACAAAACGACATCCACGAGTGATCTTTTTTAATGTTCCTCGGGACCTTACAGATGAGTGTTTTCTCAGGAGTGCCTTAACGGGAATCCAGGAAAACGCAGACTTAGAACCCACAGTGAAAACGTGCAAGCTAAGTCATCTAGCTGGTGCTCGGACAGGATCGACATGCCACCGGGTCTACGAGGTGCCTGCCCATCTACGTCACGTGCTGGTGAAGCAAGGAAAGGTCTTTGTTGACTGGAATGTGTGCCGCGTTCGTGACTTTATTGGGCTTACAGTGTGTTCCAAGTGCCAAATGATCGGACATTCCTTCAAGTTCTGCAAGGACCAGCAAAGATGTGGACATTGTGCAGGTGAAGGTCATGCCAGGACAGATTGCCCAAAAGCTGCCGCCAAGCCAGTATGTGCCACCTGTACCAGGTTTGGCAAGCCCGCTGGACATTCGACTGGAGACAAGGACACCTGCCCAGCTTATAAGGCTGCTCTTTCCAAGGACTTTGCCACCATCGATTATGGCGTATAAATACATTGATGACGACGGTGATGTTATCTACACGAGGACTAATGACTTGAAACAGTGGACGGAAGAACATAAAATTGGCCATAATATAGGTAATTTTACTTGCGTTCAACTAAACATTCGATCCATATCTAAATACTGGGATGTCTTACATGCTAACCTCCAAAATTGTTGGAATAATATAGATATCCTAATGCTATGTGAAACTTCAATAAAAAGGGAACATACTTGTCTTTTCGAAATTTCCGGTTACAGTAGCATTAGTTACTGTCGCACATCCAAATCTGGAGGGGGTATAACCTTGTATATTCGGGATACTTTACCTTTCACCCAAAATTTACTTGAAACAAAGTTGTTCGAGAATATTTCCTGTATAATAACATTACCAAATAATTCTATACTCAATGTACTAGCAATATATAGACCACCAAATCTTAGTAAACAATCATTTATCAATGAACTTTCATCAATATTAACAAAATGTTCAAACCCTAATGAAAATATGCTAATATTTGGTGACATAAATATTGATTTGTTAAATTATATAGATCCTGTGATTATTCACTATGAAAATGCTCTTTCAAATAACTATTTTACAAAATGTATAAACGACGTTACAAGGGAAGCTATAGCAAATAGTAAAATGACACGAACATGTTTGGATCATATTTTTGTTAGATATAATAGCAAACACAAAGAAACTGACATACTCTACGCATGTCTTTGTGACTTCATCATTGCAGACCACTTTGCAACAGCTGTGAACATTCCGTACTATAAAACTAATAAACGGCCTACAAATAAAGGGCGGAAAGTCTCAATTTTATCTCAAAAACGAATAGATTTTTCAATTAGAAATTATAACTGGAATGCTTTGCTTCAGACAAATGATTGCAATAATTTATATAGTCAAATAAAAAGCAAGTTTAACGAAGTATATGAAAATAGTAAAATATTTATAGATGTAAAACCCAATGCAAGACCTTGGATTATAAAAGAATGGATGACAGAAGATATTCTATCACACATTAAAAAACGAGATTCTTTATTTAAGCGGTGGAAAAGCTCCCCAACAAATGCAATTTATGAAAAACAATACAAATCTTTTCGTAATTTTGTTACTAAATTAATAATAAAAAGTAAAACAACCTTTTTCAATGATAAATTTAAGAATAATTTTTCAGATATCAAAAAAACATGGGATGAAATAAATAAAATTCTAGGACGTAGGACAAAGAGTAACTGTGACGATGTAATTAGTAGGTTTATGTTAAAAAATCAATCTGCGGAAAATGTTACAAACCAATTTGTTAATTATTTTTCAGATAACATAGCCTCAATGGTTCATAAATGTGATTTTAAGGCGTCAAATATTGTCCCGATAGAGTCACCGCAAAGTTTGTATATACCACGAGCATCACTCGCAGACATACTGAGTATAGTCAAACTTCTCAAAAATTCAAAGTCCCCTGGCATAGATAATATCCGAATGTTTGACATAAAAAGACACATAGATATTTTGGGTCCTATATTAACCCATCTGATCAACACAATTTTAACACAAGCTGTGATACCAGATGAACTCAAATGTAGTATTATCAGACCTATTTACAAAAATGGGAAACATACTGATATAGAAAACTATAGACCGATTAGTATATTACCCGCTCTAGAAAAGATTCTTGAAAAATACATATCTTTAAAACTAACCAAATACTTGGAGTGCTTTTCTTTAATAGATCCTAATCAATTTGGTTTTCAAAAAAAAAAAAGTACTGAAATGTTACTTCAGGATTTTTCTAACTATATAAATAATGAACTGAATAATAGAAGACATGTTTTGGTACTGTTTATAGACAATTCAAAGGCATTTGATACTATAGACCCGATGAAATTGTTAAATATTTTGGAGGCAATAGGGGTAAGAGGAAACTTTCTCAAACTATTCAAAAACTTCCTAACCAACCGCCAAATCCAGGTAAAAATATCAGACAAATTTAGTAAAAGAAGAAATGTCAAAACAGGAGTTCCACAAGGGTCAATTTTAGGTCCAACGCTCTATATTATCTTTGTATCACTTATGAACAAAATATTCTCGTTTGTTAAACATTATGTATATGCTGATGATACAGCACTTATAATATCCCATGAAAATTTGGATACTGCAATAAAATTGTTACAGGTAGACTTTATTTCTTTATTAAAATGGTCACATGACTCTGGTCTAATAATCAATGCTAAAAAAACGAAATTGATGCATATAAGATCCCCGCATGCAAGGTACAGAGAGGCACCTGTAATCATATCCCATTCATTTAATTGCATTCACAATAATACCAAACAGCCCTGCGCGTGTACAAGTATCGAATTAGTCAACCAGTACGTGTATCTAGGTGTTACGGTGGATTGTAATATGAAATGGGACGTACAAATTTCCAACCTCTGTAAGCGACTTCGAGCCATTGTAGGAAGACTCCACAAGATAAAATTATACGTGCCTATAAAAACTATGAAACTAATTTATTTGTCTCTAGCAGAATCGACTATAAGGTATGGTATAACTTCTTGGGGACACTCCTGTAAGACCAACATAAAACATTTACAGCTGATTCAAAACGCCATGGTAAAATTGTTAGTAAGTAAAACAGTTTTTAACCAAAGGCGAGACATTGATATCATGTACAAATCAATTAATGTATTACCTGTTCGTGGTATTTTGTGGCATAAAATTTACTGCAACATATATCTGAAAGTCCGTATAAGGCAGTGGTGGATCATGTACACAATACACGTTTCACACAAAATATAGGAATGATAGTGCCAATATTTCAAAATAAATATGGTCAACGAACCCTTGAATACATTGTACCATTTATATTTAACAAATTGCCGTACGAATTTAAAAACAATTGTCCTATGATGAAATTCTCACTGATGTTAAAGTGTTGGCTTTTGGAAAGTAACCTTGTGTATTGATGGTAACAAATATGACGGTCTCCATGGTTGTATAGCTCCTAGATATCTGGTGTACTTACTGTTACGGTGTTACTATTATATTTAAGTCTATCCTCATTGTAACCAACCTGTACTGCTGTTTTATGTATATATCTTTTAAATTTTTATTTCTTAATCTATTTAATACTTACAGATGCTTTGATATTTCTGATATTTACGTAATAGTTATATTTTTGTAATATGAATGTTTTTATAATGTTGATATTTTTAAAAGTATTGATGTTTTTATAATATTGATATTTTTATAATATTGATACTTTTATAATATTGGTACTTTTATAATTTTGATATTTTTTATGATATTGACATTTTTATAATATTATTTAAATCGGTGTTATAAAATTGGACTCTAGTATCTCAATAACAAAACTGTAATGCTTTTACCATTATTTTTTCTCTTTAATTTTTTTTTTCAACTTATGTACAGCACAAGATGCATGCGCCTAAATATAATAATTTTGCCCTACATTTGTATGATGATTGTAATTTATTGTTGTATTATATTATATTGTTGAAATAAACTCCTGCTGACAAGCTACTTGCAGTGGCTTAGCGGGTATAAGTTCCCACTGTATATAATTAATATTATACAATAAAAAATAAAAAACGAAGGACAGTCATTGCAACATACTTTGTAAATGCCTGACTGGCTAGACTAGACTGTAAATGTTTATTTTGGGTAAGATAATCATGATTTTTCAGAATTTACCAATCATCTATTTTCAACTGCTCATATTTTTAATAAAGACTACAGGAGTCAAATTCTTCACTGTAATAATAAAGGGAAAAAATTAGATAATTTAGAAATACTGAAAATTATTATAAAAAGATACCCTTAACCTTTTCTACGTGTCAAAAATATGATGAGTTCTGTCACACGCGGGGCTCTCTAAACTATAGAAGCTTTGCAGCGCACGAGTGAGCCGCCCACGTGCAGGGCATGCATGGTGCCTAAAATATTAATACTGCCAATCGAGTATTAAATACTTGGAACAAACCCGTTTCACCAGGCAAACCAGTAAATCCCTTTAATTCATATAGAGATATTTCAGTACTATGAATGAAAAAAAAAACAGAAAGAGTAAAACCACCTATATAGATATAGGACGCTTGGACGAGTTTGAATCCCACAGCGGGATAGTGCAATTATTAATATTGTTGAAGCTGAAAGTGGTTTTCAATGAAAATTCAGTTTTTTTAAGAAGATATTTCATATTGAGGATTTCTGAAAATCTTTATCTTTTGTTTTAAATGAAAAGTTATGATTAAATTATTTCTTATCATTTTTGGAGTTAACCCTTTGAACCCTATAGGCCGGTAAACCGGCCTGATTTGGCGAGGCAAATACCCTAAAGGCCTATTTTTTTTTTTTTGCTACTGGAAGTTTGCAATTATTATGAACTAAAAAATAGTTTTCTTATTGACAAATGATTTTTGATCAAAATTGGATTTGTCAAATATTATTTTTTGTTCAAAAATTGGTCAGGAGCTCAGGGATATGGTGCTAATACAATGAACGCCTTAGGGTTCAAAGGGTTAAGGCCCGATACATCAACCCATTCATCAAAGTTTACTATCAGTACTATCAGCAACATACAAGAATTATCATAATACAATAAATTGCTATCATCATTTACTTAACTACTCGCAACGTAACTTACGTGGACTGAGCAGGTTCCCGTTGAGGCCTGTGCTACTGCCGTGCACCGGGTTGTGGTGCGGCGGCGCAAAGTTCTGGTTCTGGTTCTGATTGGGGTTCTGATTCTGATTCTGGTAGGACAGAGTCTGCTGCGAGCCCGCCGCCCTCAGCTTGCCGCTGCCCGCGTCCTCCGCGCCGACGCTCGCTGGAGAGTTGCGCATCATCGTATTCTGGTAGTGCGCCTGCAGCAGGTTGTTGTCCTGCCCTCCCTGTGGGTGTGGGGGCATCTGCTGCGGCGGCTGGTGGTGGTGGTAGTTGCCATTATCCGGCTGATGCTGCTGAACTTGGTTCTGCACTTGCCCTTGCCCTTGGTTCTGTCCGCCCCACTCCGCCGGCGACTCTCTCAAAGGCTTGGATCCGTACGGATCCCTTCTCAAGCTCGGGTACTGCGGGCCGGACCCAGTCTCTTCGGGAACTGACGGAGGAACATTGGCCTGACTTCTATACTCCCCTCTCCTCATGCCCGGAGGACTAGAGCTGCGTAAAGAGTTTGATCTAGCCACGTGAGAGTTTTTGGGGAGTATGAGGCCATTAGGAATGTTTTGATCGGCTTGCGTGGGTACATTAGAATTCTGTTGCGAGACTCGGGAGTCGTTGGGTCGATGCTCTCCTCTCACGATGGTCTTTAAATCTAGTATCTCTGTCGGGGTGATCTCTGAAGGGTCTACTAGGGGAAGAGGGCGGTTTGTGGACTTCAATATCTATTTAAATTAAGATTTGATCATAATTAAAAAGTGATTTTAACATATATTTTACTGATACCAGAACAAGTGGCCAAATATAAGCATAGTGAATTGAGTGCAAAAAGTAATTCTGGAGATGGCGTTTCTTGTCACAATCGTGTTATTAAATTGAGTTTCCTATAGAATACAGCTACTTTATTGTGTGATTTGTTTTATGATAACAAAGTAGATCACAAAAATAAATTTTCTCTTATCGTTTTATACTGTTTTAAAAACACTCCCAATAAATTAAAGCAATGCCTGGCTAAGATCATAACTTTAAAAGCAGTTTCTCTTCATTAGTATCACTGGCATGTATGCATTGTATTTTATTATTTCAAAGCAATGCACGTAACATGTTAGTCCCAAATTTAAATTTTTTCCAAATACTTTGTTGTGACATTAATATTCATATGGGGTGTCAGCTTATGGCGATTACATTTGTACAAAGTCATGGAGATGAAAATAACAGATATAAAATAGTGCTAGACAATCGATAATCATTAGAAATACTAAAGAGGTGGCATTACCTGGTTATTTCCTACGATGGACGCCCATTGCAGCGGAAGCCCTACATATTTGCCTTCTCTCTTATCGAAGCCCGTGTGGACGCGGTGCTCGAAGTTGCTCGGCGGAGATATTAGAGGCTTTTTCTTCTTCTTTGAAAACATCTTAAATAGATCAAACAAACTTTCCGAACTCGGGTGGCTACCTTTAATGCGTCACCCAAACTTCTAAACTTATTAGAGGTTAGGTCGCCATTAAATAGTTAACTTTCCTCTCATTATTTAACTTCCAAAGACAATCACATCGATCAAGAAACACGACTTAACTCTGTTTTCGCTCGATTACGCAGCACGATAAATAAATTCACTGATTTTATAAATAAACCGTCGAAAACATGTAGCCATGTTGACAGTTGCAAGTTTCGATTTCGCTGTGTGCAAGTTACGTTATGTACGTCAAACTTGTATAAAAATCACAACGCGCGATAACACAACATTATGTCAGATTGTGGAAATAATATAAACACAGATCGATTCGCGCACGAATTAAACCGATAAATTAAAAAAAAAAGTTAGATCAAAGCCGTGACATACAATAAACATCAGGATGTCGCGCCCTCTCGTGAGGAAATCACTTACCTGCGGCGGTGATAATGTTTGGGGAAATTTCCCTACATCTAGGCAAAAAAAAAATCATCCGAATTTTTATTTTTTTTTTTTCGTTATGAAAATTTTATCTATATTTCGTGCACATTATTTTTAATTTTATTTTTTGACAACAACTGAAAATTATGTGCTTGGAAAACACCTTTATGATATTATTCAAGAACTCACAACCGAATAGACTTTTTTAACCGCAAAGCAAAAAACTGCAAAATAAATTTTTGATAAGAAGCAACGAAATTCATTCATACTTATGCATGAAATATATATGTTATTTTCTAATTATATTAGGTTAGGTTATTTATTGTCTGTTTTCTTGCTCTTTTGATATTTATACTTCACATTTGATTATTTGTACCCCTAGTTTATTATAAATTGTTACTTAGTATTCTATATTGTGCATGTAAGTGAGTCTGTTGCTCATGAATATTTTATATAATATTTTTAATTTGCATAGTAATTTACGCAATATATCTGTTATTTTCCGATTATATTAGTTTAGGTAATCAAACTCAAAGTTTTGATGAAGTAAAATAAATCGCTTTTTATAAACATGGACAATAAAAACGAAGAAATTAAAAAAGACATTAAAAAAATAATAGTGCCAGAAAGTTATGCGGAGAAAGTAAAAAAACACGAGCCGGTTGTAATCATTAAACCAAAAAAAAAGAATCAAGAAAACATTAAAACAAAAAATGAAATTAAAAGTAATTTTGAACCAGTAAACTTTGGTGTTGCTGGAATGAGAAATTTTAAAGATGGGGAGTAATAATGGAATTTTAAAATTCCACCAATATCAATAGAATTCATGATTAGGTGATTGTCAAACTGGGGGATAAATATAATGTCAAAATCCCACAAGCAAAAAAACAAAATTATCGGATTAACCGAAAAATATACCTTTGATGATATAGAAAGGAAAATGAAAACTCAAAATGAGTTTATTTTTTAACAAAACTCTAAAATAAAGGTAACATACTCGTATATAAATGAAACAAAAACCTATGAAACCAAAAAATTACACCATTTATGCTTACGTTGACGGAATGACAGATACCGTGTATTTGATAATTTAAGTATTATGATATGTTATAAATGTAACGGTTTTAATCATAAGGCAAAGGAATCCAGGAATCTAAAATCCTGCCCTAAATGTTCAAAACAGCACGATGTAAAAGATTGCACGGGAGTGGACGACATGCAGTGCATCAATTGAATAATGACGAACAAATGTGGGCTAAAACTAAATTATAATCATTCTGTAATGAGTAAGGAATGCCCAATTTTTAAAAGAAAACTCGAAGCAAAAATAAGCAGTTTTTTATTTTTTTTAAAAGTTGTGATAAAAACCAAATTATATACCTAAAAATACAGAGCATCATTGCGCATTGTGAAGAGACAAATATTTTTAGAAGATAAGAAACCTTTTATGATTATGTTGAGTGAAACCCATGTGACTGAAGATATTCAAATTAGTGAAATTAAATTTCAACATGTCAATTCCATCCGTTGCGATTCGCATAGTAGACATATGGTAGGAGTGATGATTCTATTAAATAATAACGTTCCAAATGAAGTAATATTGAATCGCCAGATCGAGAAAAATTGTTGGATCTCAGACATTACCATTAATTCGGGAATCAAGAAAGGTATATATACTATCATTTTAGATCGTCAAACTCAAGTACGTGCGACTTTTTAACATATTTTCAAAGATGATGCACGGAAAAAACACAAGATGAAAATATAAATATTATAGTTGGAGACTTCAACATAAACGTTAAAGCAAAATCAGATATGAGTATATACACAAAAATACTGAAATCTATAATTCAAGCTGCGGGGATGAAACAATTAGTTACGAATTTTACACGAATTACTAATACCTCTAAAACATTGATTGATCTGGTTGTTATCTCAAATAAATTCAATTTAAATGTGGATGTATTAGATAATTCAAACATTACTGAACATAATATCATACAAATTCTAACAAATGAAAGAGAAAAAGATAACCCCAATAAAGAAACACAAATAATCACATTAAAAAATTACAAAAAATACAATAAATAAAATTATTCGGGCCTTACAGACTACAAATTGGAATAAAATAAATCAAATTGTAACAAATCATCTTAGTAATAGGGATATTTCCGTGCGTATTGATCGTTATCTTTGATCTCGAATACTTTCTCACTCCCGCATCGCTTCGTCTCTTACTAATTAGGGCGAAGGACGCGATTGGTTACCTTCTCACCCCCGCTGCTTAGGCGTAGAGATGTGACCCCCTGGAAGGGATGTCACAGCTGACATGACCTATAGAAGGTCATGGTTTAGCTCCAGAGAGCGAGTAACTTCCCGGTGCCCAACTCGCCCCTTCAGCCACCAGGCAGGTCTGACACAAGAGATGGTTAGTTAATCGTCTGCTTGGAGTTCAGCTAACCCAGAAGGAGAACAAATTCCAGGTGCCTCACGCGCCACTTCAGCTACCTCTGGCAGGTCTGACACAAGAGATGCTTAGTTAATCGTCTGCTTGGAGTTCAGCTAACCCAGAAGGAGAGCAAATTCCCGGTGCCTCACGCGCCCTTTAAAATACCTCCGGCAGGATTAATTAATTAATGGTAATGTCTAAGGCAAGAGACGCTTAGTTAATCGTCTGCTTGGAGCTCAGTGACCCAGAGGGAGAGTACTCTTTATAAACCCTTTGGCAGGACTGACACAAGAGACGCTTAGTCAATCGTCTGCTTGAAGTTCAGTGACCCATAGGAAGAGTACTCATTCGAACCCTGGTGTTAGGACTGACACAGGTATATCCTGGTTATCAGTAAACCGGAGGGTGGAGGGAACCGATAACTTCTCCCGAAAGGAAGGGAGAACCGAGGCGGGTGTGACCTGATTCTCAGTGAACCCCTACAAATAGATATTAAGATCATTCCATGTCCCATTATTCTTGAAATTGATATATTGTCGTATTGCTAATTATCTTGTAAATTGATTAGACCCGAAATAAAGATTTAATGTGTTTTCCATAGAAAGCGTGTATTATTTAATCAACCCATTACAAAATGGAATATAACAAAAAAGCTGAACAGATAATAATAATAATAATTGGACCATTTCTATAGCGCCGCTTTTGTGAGAAATCACCTCAGGGGCGCTGTACAAATATTACTTCCTATTCTTATATTACGTCTATTCTACGAATTTATTATTATTATAATTTTTTTTTTTCATTTATTTTCTCTTTTTGGACAGGCTATCATTGCACATTATTTATAGATCATATAAAGAAATGCAGTTGGACAGGCTATCATTACACATTATTTATAGATCATATAAAGATATGCAGTTAAATTATCAAAACTAAATTTAATGTTAAATTGGAAAAAAAGAAGCTAACTGTATTTATTCTTTACTATATATTGCAAGACACTAATACAAATGATAGAGTGATTGTTTCCATTATATTCAAGAGTGTATTTAAGCTAAGACAGCGAATTATTATCCATATTTTTAGGATAAATAACACAGAATACTCTTAAAAGGGTGGAGCGGCGGGGGAGGATGGTGGCCGGTGGGATTGATCCAGAGGGCCCTCAAAATCTTCTTTGTCTTGGTGACGTCCCTGGGCGGCGTGGCGGGACGGTTGGTATTGATCTGCACGTATGCCAGGCGCTTGTCAGCCGGCTTCAGGATCCTGAAGGAGCACTTCAGCGTGTGGTCCACTGACATCATTGCTCATGCATTATCGAATTCCCCGCAGTACCAGCTGCTTCTTGGCAAAGAACTCATACCCGTCCTCTACCACCCGATGCACCCGGCAGATCAGGTCAAAGTCGTGCTTGTTGAGGAACTTGGCCACGAATGACGAAGGTAAAGGCTCGTTCTCGCCCCAGCTGGCGGTGTCCTTGTTGGGGTCCCAGCAGCCCAATTCCCGGTTGTAATATTTTTTACAACCACCGTAGCCCGAACTTCACTAGTACATGTGCTAAGGGCCTTCGACTGACCGCCAGATATGACCCGGACATCGGTCACATCATGCGTTAATTCGGCAGAACGAAGCAGATTTCAACCAAAAATATTTGAAATATTTGGGTTTTTATTATAAACTTGATTTAAGCTCGAAACGACAGCACTAAAATTATGTAATTTTTATAAAAACAACCTAAAAATTATTGCGGTTATTTTATGCTATTTTTACACCGGGAAAATTAATAACTTCCCAATACTTCAAAGATAAATCAGGAGCGACTATAAAACGCAGCTGGCAGCCACGAGGGCGCCTAGACTAGATGGTATTAAACTTAAAAAATCTATTGATGAAATAGTTCCAGAACAGACCGTAACTAAAGGAAACGATAATAAACGGTACGCAAAGGAACTACGCACAATGCAGCACGACAGAGATACATTTTACAAAATAACGTCTTACTAATAATATTGTAGACTGGGCTAATTACAAAAAAGCCAGAAACAAATACGCTAAAGACATAAAAAGAACACACAATGAGTACATAAAAAATAAAATAAACTCAGAAGAAAATTTGGAAAAGCATAAAAGACATGAGTAAGTAATAAGTAAGAATAATAAGACATAAGTACATGACGAAAAAAAAATGATATTAGAACGGTAAACTTCCCAAAAGATATTAATGAAGATAATATAGCTAATAACTTTAATAAATATTCGATTGAAAGCATCACTCAAATTAACAAACTGATACCCAACAAACATTGCTAGTAATCCCACAAATGAAAATTCTGTCAAAGAAGAATTATTGGTCCTCAAAAAAATAAATGCAGAACATTTATTAAAAATCTTAAACCAAATTAAATCAAAGAACAGTTCAGATGGATTAACTATAAGAAAAATCAGAGATGCTTTTCCGGTTATTGGACCTACACTTTTAAGTATTATTAGTGAGACAATTGAAAAAGGAAAATTTTCATGGAAATGGAAACTATCTACTATTATACCTATTCCAAAATTTAAAAATACTAGAAAATTTGAGGAATTTCGCCCCATCAATACTTTACCAAAATATGAACAAATACTTGAAGTGATAATAAAAAGAACAAATTTTGCATTACTTAGACAAACACAGTATTTTATACCAAGAACAATCAGGTTTCAGATCCAATAACTCTTGTGAAACGGCATTAAACATAGTGGTCGAAGAATTGAAGGATGGAATAAATAATAACAAATTTATCTTGGAAATATTTTTGGATTTTCAAAAAAACATTTGAAAGTATAGATAGAGAAATACTGATAAGAAAGCTTAAATAAATTGGTTTCTCAGATGCAACTATAAAATTAATAGAAGAATATATGAAAAAACGAAATCAAGTAACAAAAGTAAACAATAAATTCACAAAATCAATGCAGAATAATTTAGGAGTACCGCAGGGATCAGTCCTCGGACCTTTGATGTTCATTACTTATATTAACGACATTGTAAAAATATTTTCAAAGTACGATTATTTGTTGATGATACATTTATATACATAATTCGAGATAATTATGAGGAACTAACTAACTAACCATCACGCCGTTTCACATTCTCTTCTGTTATTCCGACTTCTGACATGGCCCGACTCAAGTATTTGATTAACTTGATCGTGCCATGTCTTCCTCGGACATCCCCGGCTTCTTCTTCCATTCACATTCGCGTCATATATTCTCCTTACACTCCTTTCTTCGTTCATTTGTTCTACATGCCCGAACCATCTAAGCGTCTCTTTCTTTATTTTGGTCATTACGAATCTCAACATTTTTCACACGATCATATATGGTTATACCACACATTCGTCACAGAGATCTCATTTCTACAGCATTCGGTCTACTTTCATCCTTCCTCTGCCAGTTCCATGCCTCACTGCCATACATCAGGGTTGGTATCAGCACTTCATTGTGGACTGCCAGTTTCGCTTCTTTGAATAACTTTTTGTTTGCGCCAACCGCGTTCAGTCCTCCGTTAATGGAGTTTCCTGCATTCACCCTTCTTTCAATATCCCTATCAGTCTTCCCATCTCTCGTAAACATACTTCCCAAATACACAAACTCATCGACCTACTCCAAGGATTCATCATTCACAACTATATTGTACATGGTTTTCGTACTATCTCTTTCAAACACCATGACTTTAGACTTACTTACATTCATCATTAGCTCATTCTTCATACATACTTCGTTCATCCTAGATACGAAGGACTGTAGATCTTCCATACTGTTAGCAATCAGCAATGAGAAATGAATCAATATTTTGAATAATGAACTAGAATTTATATCAAGATGGCTAAAAATAAACAAACTAAAATTGAATACAAAAAGACAAAATATATGATAATTGGACATGCTACGAAAGCAAAATAATAATTGATGTTGAAATTATTGAAAATGTAAACGATATGAAAAACTTTGGAGTTATATTATATACAAAACATAATTTTAATAAACATGCTGTAATATATCAAAACGAAAATTGGGAAGAAGATTTCTTTTTTGGGAAGAATACGTCCAAAAATGTCCAGAAATATGACACTTACAATTTGCAACTCTATTATTTCTCTACATTTTAACTACTGCTCAACAATACTTTACTTGTGTAACGACAGAGAACAGAACCAATTACAAATTCTCCAAAATAGAACAATGAGAATAATATTAAAGCGAAATAGAAATTCAAAAATAGCTAAAATCTTAGAGGAATTAAATTGGCTAACAGTAAAACAAATGCTGACATTCAACGTATTGATTTTTATACACAAAATCAGAAACAACTTGTTACCAATATATTTCTCCAACAAAATTATTTATAACATCAACATTCAGCCATAATACAAGAACGTGTAAGGAAATTAGGCTACCAAAATAGAACAAAGCCAATACGCAAAATAGTATAGCAAAATAGTTTGACGGCCTCCATGGTCGAGGGGTAAGGCTCTCGACTACGAATCCGAAGGTCGCGGGTTCAAATCCCGGCGTGCGCAAGTAAATTTTATTTAATTAATTTGTGTTGTTTCACAATTAATTAATTTAAAAATAATATATAGTATATTTGCGCACGTTCCAGAGTGGAAGATACTCTCAGTATCGCCCTGGTGAAAGACCACCATTCAGAATTGAAACGTTGCTTGAAATGGCTTTTAGCCGTGTTTGGTGACCAGATCTGAATAGCCAGGTATTTCCCCACCTCCCCTTCCCCTTCCCCTTCTCCTTCCCCTCCCCAATACCTTCAGCCTCACAACATTCCCCAATTGGGAATGCCATAGTCTCACTGGCTCCAGACGGTTGGGAGCAGTTGGGACTCTTGTGCGGTATTCATGTAAAAAAAAAAAAAAAGTATATTTTATAAAGGGATGAAATAGTATAATGCTCTTCCGGACCCAATCAAAATTGCACCGATTAATAAATTTAAAATAGATTGTAAAAAGCACATAAAGTTAAGCAAGAAAAAATCCATTAGTTTTTAAATTGTCATTATCTATATGTAATAATATATATAATACATAAAACCAAGATCATATATATATATATGATCTTGATTTTAGGAAGGAGGATTGATTAAAAGAAAACTTTTTTTAAACATTTTTACAGGAATGGGCTTGAAAGGAAGGAGGAGACGAAGAGAACAAGCTTGTTGGGGAGGGTCCCCAACAAGCCCTCTTCGATTTTTTTTCAGAGACAAAGAGAGAATCAGAAAGAAGAAAATAAAATTATGTATCTTTTTAGAGAGGGGGAAGAAGGTTTCTCGTCTCTCTAAAATAATCTTACGATTTTTTTTTAATATAACCACTCTTTAAAAATATATATATATATAAATATATATTTATTATATATCATTATCTATATGTATAAGAGTTATAATTAGTTATTTTGTAAACTTAAATGTACAAATAACTAAAATAAAAATAAATAAAAAGGGTTAGATAGTGTGAAGCGCACTTGAGGTGAACCTTCACAAAACTGCGTTATAGAAATGAACTCTTATTATTACCAATTTTCGTATGTTGTGAACTGTTTTTGTTTGTTTCTATTTTTTTTAAGAGCACCTCCCCAAAGATACTTACGATTTTGTCGTATTATTGGGGAAATTTAGCAATTTGACAAAGGGAAATTATTTTTTTGGGCATCGCATCACCGTTGCGAGCTCAGGAATGCAGTACAGCGAACGGTACCTGCGCGCTCGATCTAGAATAATACTCGCGAGGCCTTTTTTCTGTTTCCTCTCCGACATAACTACTAACTAGCTTTTTTCCCATTCCAGATAATTAGAATGCGATCGATGGATTTCAGAACCTTTTAATCTGTTTCCCCTCGGTTGGTTATGAGGCCGAATAATATAGATCAAACAACGATTAAAAATAATGTTTTGACTGGCCAAAATGTAAATATTTACTCGCATACCAACGGCACGCAATAGAACAACAAAACGTTAAGCACGCCCATAATTTTTACTCAATATTTGCTTGGTAGATTCTACCTATATAATTATTATTTACTCAATATTTGCTTGGTAGATTTTTTATATAACAATTATTCTATATAATCATTATTTACTCAAATTTGCTTGGTAGATTCTACCTATATAATCATTATTTACTCAATATTTGCTTGGTAGATTCTACCTACATAATCATTTTTACTCAATATTTTTTAATGATTTATTGAATGGGGAGAAACATTTAATTGCTATTGACATTGCCCTTTCACAATTTAAGGCGAGTTCGTGTATTTTTCTAATAAAACAAACAATACAATATTTAATTCCCATGGTAAAGTGGATACTTTTACCTCACTAATTAGTCATTAACCGTCTACACCTATCTGCTACTGTGTACCTCAGTGTAAGACTTTGAAATATATAATTTTACTAGATGATTTGTGCAAAATAAAATAATATTCTAAGATTTTTTTATATTATTATTATTTATTTAGCTCTACAATGTTGTACGTTTAAAATTATGCATTTTTTACTATGCTTGCAATAGATACTAAAAAATAAATAAATTAACCTGAAGGGTTTATGAGATGGGAATTTGGAACATAATAATTAGACATCAGATTATAATATGCACTATCAATGCCAAAATATACACTATCAATGCCAAAATATGAACTATCAATGCTAAAATACACACTATCAATGCTAAAATATGCACTGTCAATGCCAAAATATACACTATCAATGTCAAAATATGCACTATCAATGCCAAAATACACACTATCAATGCTAAAATATTTTTTTATTTTTTTTTTTATTTTATTTAATATAATAATTTTTTTTACAGAGAGTATATAAAAATAAGACATGATTCATATAGTGTAACAAAAATATATTATAGCTATTCCTCACCATAAAGAAACAAGGTTCTTGTGTTTGGTGAGTGATTATCGCTTAATTAATCAAATCATAACTTAAAGTATTGTTGTACAATAGCAGGAAAATATGAATTTGTCGTGTAAGTTTTGTAATTTATCACTAGTAATAGTATTAAAGAATATGAAAAGAAAGTAGAAGAAAAGAAGAGAAGATAATAATAAAAGACAAAAAAAAATCTAATAATAATAATTTTTTTTTTTTTTTAAATTGTTACAGTAGTTTGAGGTAATTTTTTAATCTATGTTGAAATTCATGGATATTTTCTATAATTTTAAGATCAGATGGCAGATTGTTAAAAAAAGTTATTCCTAGATATAGGTATGTGTTTTGCGTATGCTTAGTATTGAATGGCGGGATTTTAATGTTTTGTTGATACCTTGCGGATATATTAAATTGTAATTTATTTAACGTTTTTTCTTTAAAGATTTGAATAATTGCATATTTTTTATAAATTTTATCTACTGTAGGTACATTGAATATTGTAAAAAGCTTTTCAGTGGAAAATGATGATGGTTTTTTTAAAATTACCTTTATTATCAATCTTTGAATTATTTTAAGTGGACTTAAAATATTATCATATATTCCCCCCCAGCCAATAATTCCATATTGTAAAATAGACTGAACAATTGCATAGTACACTCTTTTTAGGTTTTCTAGTCTAAGAATATTTCTTAGTCTTATAAATATATATATACATTTTCTAATTCGTTTAACAAGTTCACAAATATGTGTTTTCCATTTAAAATGCTGGTCTATATATACACCAAGGTATTTAATTTTGGAAGTTGGACTAAGTATTGAACATGCTTGATTACAATTGATTCTGTTGCAGTTACTTTGGTGTATTATAATTTTTATTTCTGGTTTTGATTTAAATTTATTGATAGAGAAAGGAATAAATTTTGTTTTTCCAGTGTTAAGGGAGAGTAGATTATTATCGAACCAATTTTTTAATATATTAATATCAGTATTTGCTAGCTTGTTAATAGAATTCCAGTCAGTACCTTCAATTATTATGACAGTGTCGTCAGCATAAGATATTATTTTTCCGTTTAGCTTTTGCATGAATATGTCATTTACATAGATGATAAAAAGTAGAGGTCCCAGTACTGTACCTTGAGGTATGCCAAAATTACTTGTTTTTTTATGACTAAGTACCTCGTTTATTTTTACCACTTGAGGACGTTTGAAAAGATAGCTTTTTATCCATTCCAGAGCTGTACTATTTATTCCAATGTTGCTTAATTTAATTATAAGTTTGTCATGAGATATGCTATCAAACGCTTTTTGAGATCTATAAAAATTCCAAGGCATTTTAGTGATTTATCTAATGAAGTGTGAATAAGGCTAGTTAATTTTGAAATTGCATCCTGTGTGCTTCTACTTTCCATAAAGCCGAATTGATTTTCGTGAATTATGCTATTACATTTTATAAACTGGTTAAGTCTTTTTTTACAAGTTTTTCAAAAATTTTTGCAATATTTGAGATTACTGAAATGGGACGGTAATTATTAACATCTTCGGGATTACCAGACTTAAATATTGGAGTTATGGTAGTTTGTTTGTAATTACATGGAAATACTCCGCATTGGAAACTTGTGTTGATTATATGCATTAACGGTTTAGAAATTTTGTTTTTAATATTTTTTAAAATGTTAATTGTAATTCTATCAAAACCTGGGGCAGAGCCTCCTTTCATGCCGTTTATAATAGTTACTATTTCGTCCTCTGTGGTGAGTTGAAATGTTGACATTTTATTTTAACATCAACATTACAGTCTGGAATTGTTATATTTGGATCTTTGTGTATGAGATTAGCAAGATTTTCTCCTATATTTGCAAAGAATTCGTTAAATATATTTGCAGCTTTTAAAGGGTTCTCTTTGCAACATGTTTCCGAATTATCATGAATAATAGTGCTGATTTCTTTGTTTTTATACTTTTTTTTGTCCATTATCTCATTTATAATCGTCCATACTCCTTTGTCATTTTCAACCTGTATCAACTTCTGTTTGTAATAGCTTTCTTTTGTATGTTTTATGATATATGAGAGTTTATTTTTATATGCTTTAAAATGTTTCTGTAAATGTTCATTATTTGGTTGTTGATTAGTTAATCTATAAAGAGCTTGCTTATGACGTACGGATACTATTAAACCGTGAGTTATCCATGGTTTTATAGGTTTGAAGTTAGGTAGTTTGGATTTGGATATGACATTATTTGTTGAGTCATTTATGAATTTAGATAATTTTTCTTCAAACATTTTACAACAAACATTGACATCATTACATTGATATAAATCAAGCCAATTTTCTACTTCTAATTTACATTTTAACGTATCCATGTTAAGTACTTTTTTGAAACATTTTCTTGTTTAAATGGTGGAAAAGTTGGATTACAGAATTTATAATTGAATATACATGAATAATGATCAGTGATAGTTGTATGAATGACAGCGGATATAATATTTTGGATATCAGAAATATTTGTAAATATATGATCTAAACATGAAGGTCGTTGACCTCGAACGTTAAATATGCACTGCCAATTCCAAAATATACACTATCAATGTCAAAATATGCACTATCAATGCCAAAATACACACTATCAATGCCAAAATATGCAGTAACAGTGCCAAAATATTTGCACAAATTACATGATAAAAACATAATTTATATTTTAGAATAATAATAATTGGATAATTTGTATAGCACCGTTTTGTAAAAAAATCACCTCAAGGGCACTGTACAAATATTACTTCATATTCTCTATCTGATTATGTACAAACAGATACGGAAAAACATACTTACCTGGCAGGTCGCTTCAGATGAACACAGTTTTACCAGAAAATTTAAGCTAGGAGAAGACATGATTTTTACAATTGCTTTTTTATCCTTTTCTATTGATATTACATTTATTGGAAGATTGGTGGCACAAGAAGAGTTGGTATTTATTTGAAATATTTATAATTATTAGGAGAAAATTTATAAAATGACCCGTTTTTAATAGATAATATCATTTTTTACACTTTTAGTTATTTACAGTGTTGTGGGCTGTGGACGCATTTACGCATTGATGCGTGAAAATAGCCTTTTCTATAAGTAACTTTAGGTAAACACTAACTGGCTAGACTAGCTAAGCAATTTACGTGTGCATTTCTTCCATTTATGGATGTGATTGTCTGACAAGATGAGTTTTAAGTTTAGCTCCGAATTCTGTCGAGTCTTTGATCATGCGGCAGTTTATTCCAGGCTTTAGGTCCAGACACTCCTGCAGCATGATCACCAAACTTAGTATCAGATGTGCGCTTTGGTTCCTTCAACCTCCCGATAGATAGATGATGACGCTGCTGACCTAAGGGTGGACTGCCGTGAATTGGTATTTTCAGGAATACACAGTTCCGATAAGACAGAGCCATTCTGTTTAGTGACTTAAATACCATCCAGCAGAGTTTAAACTGGATTCTTTCAGGACATTTGAGTCAGTGGCGATTTTTGAACCCGGGGAATAATGAAATTTAAACACTCTTATCTCTAATACAAATCTCATTTTTTTATTAAAAACGCATTGTTTTAAACCACCAATTTATTTTTAAATGAACACCAACTGGTTTCGCTTATCTCAAGCTTCATCGGGGTAAAATTTAAAACTAAACAAAAATACATATTGGTAGTATGCATTATTTTGTGCGGTTTTTTTTCGAAAATTAAGGCTTTATTGTGAAAAAATAGTTATACATTCAATGTTCAAAGTATAGTCCATGGGAAGCTACGACATTTGTCCATCTTTCTGGCAGTTTGTGGATTCCATCCCTAAAGAACTTCTTCGGCTTGGCGGCCAAGAACGAATCGAGCCAATTTTTGATAACCTGTTCCGAAGTGAAGCGTATTCCGGTGAGGGCATTCTGCATTGATCTGAACAAGTAGTAATCAGAAGGGGCCATCTCTGGGCTATAAGGCGGGTGAGGTAGAACTTCCCACCCACTGTTTTCCAAATAGTTTTTACCCGGTCCTGCAACATGTGGCCGAGCATTGTCATGATGAAGAATTATAGATTCGTGTCTAGTCGCATATTCTGGTCGTTTTTCCGCGATCGCTCTCTTCAAACGAATCAATTGTATTCGGTAGAGGTCCCCTTTGATCGTCTGACCCGATTTCAACAGTTCGTAATACAACACACCCTTGTGATCCCACCAAATACAGAGCATTACCTTGGCGCCATGGATATTCGGCTTTTCCGTGGATGTTGATAGTTGGCCGGGCTTCACATATGATTTCTTGGGTTTGGGGTTATCGTAATGAATCCACTTTTCATCACCAGTGACAATCCGATGCAAAAATGATTTCTTTTTGTGGCGTTCAAGCAACATTTCCGACATGCAGAATCGGCGTTCGACGTCTTTTGGCTTCAATTCATACGGCACCCAATTTCCAAGCTTTTGGATGAATCCCAATGCTTTTAAACGTCTGGAAATGGTTGCTTCATCAATTCCCAATGATTTTGCAAGTTCTTCTTGCGTTTGGCACGCATCTTCATCGGGCAATGCCTCCAATTCTTCATCTTCAAACTTTTTTGGCTGTCCGGGTCGATCTTCATCTTTGCCACTTTTAAACCGTGCAAACCACTTCTGGCACGTTCGATCAGCTAGAGCATGGTCACCATAAACCTTCACTAAAATGCGATGACTTTCGGTAGCACTTTTCTTCATGTTAAAGTAATGAAGAAGAACTCCCCGCAAAAACACTTTATCGACATTTTCAAATGAATAGAAAAAATTGTTGTTTACGCTTCAACCAAATGACATATACTTAAAAAGATGCGCAATGACAGTAGCTTTCAAATGAATATAGTCACGGGTGAACACGACGCGAAATAGTACTAGTAACGCCCTCTCTTAGAAAACCGCACGAATTAATGCATACTCCCAATAGAATGAGAATATATATATAGTTGGGATAAAAAAAGGAAAGAGAAAAAAAATAAAACGAAGCAATGGAACGGTGAGACAGAGATATGCTTACATGTAACAGAATGGGACAACACATAAAAAAGAAAGAGACAAAAAGACAAAGAAGGGACTAAGGAAAAGAGGGAAATTTTGAATTAACGGAAAATATATCTAATATGTGTAAGACAAATTAAGTTGATTATTAAAAATATCACTATCAATTTTAATGACTTTATTTATTTCTAAGGCTTCTAAATTATCAAATCTAATGAAAAAACCATTTTTGTGTAAAATTGGCATATCTCAACTATATATATATATATGCTCAATCTATGTATTTTTGTTTACTTTTAAATTTTACCCGGATGAAGCTTGAGATAAACAAAACCGGTTAGTATTGATTTAAAAATAAATTAGTGGTTTGAAACAAAGTGTTTGTTTTATTCAACAAATATGTAAAATCACAAAGTAATTGCTTTCTATGAAAATATATATTTTTTTATATTGCCAAAATGAACTGATCCAAAAAATAACCCGTTTCCTCAGAAAAGACAAAAATATTGATAATTTCTAGTTTGACAAGCTCTTTATTTTGAAGAATAAAATGGCTGAAATATGTATTCATCACGAAAAAGGCTCAAATATGCACTAATGACCAAAAAGACTCATATATGCATTATGTTCACGGAGGGGCGAGTTCCCTGTTTTGCAGCCCTTATAAGATCCAGGGTGGCTGGAACGAAGGAAAGAATAAACAGGTCCGGAAATAAAACGAAATAGACATTTTTAATGACACAATTAATCAATTTTAAAAAAAAGTTTTGCCATTATTATCAAACTGATAATGTGAGGATGTCCTTTATTAAGTACCAAAACAGTATACCATCAGCACAGGTGACAATAAGGAGTTAGTTTATACACCTACTTATAATATTTTTTCGATCTTTCACTTTTTGCCAAGTAATAATTGTTGTTTATTGTACTTATTGAGTATTATGGATTTTTAAACATTCATGTATGTAAGTTTTGGGCATATTACCTGTTTTATGTACTAAAATAAAATGAAATAAAACATCCTCATTACGGAGCCTGCCTCAGTCCAGCCTCCAGCATCAACGCATACTGGAGAAAGATATTGACCCCTCACAATTTAAATGCCACAGCACCTCAAAGGCTTTATTTTCATGTACTCATTTATTTTTAAAGTTTTGTACGTAGTTTGTATATTCTTATAAGTATTGTATGGAATTTGTGGGACCGCACTAACCTTCCCACATACCGGAATAACATTTATTATTATGCAATGCAGCATATAATCTGATGTCCAATAATTGAGCACAAATTATATTTAGTAAAGATGTATTTCTTTCAAAACAAATTTTGTGATTAATGTTACAAAATCATGAAGAGGCCTGTTCAGGGTCAAACTTCTTCCATTCCCCGGTAAATTGTAACACTTTCTTTGTTTGGACTTCAAAGTTCTCCCTCTGAGGCTTCCTCCACAGGCTGTGGTCCAAGTCCAACATGCCCCCGACTATTTCCTAGAAAACAAAAAAATTATGAATGAATTAAAAATTATTTTGTATTCACCACTTTATTAATATACACATATCTCTACATCTTTCGAAAGCGACGCTTTTTTCATCAGGAATACATAGAATACTAAAAAATAATAATGTCAAGTATAGACAAATTATAAACATAAACAAAAATTGATTAAAGTAGGAAAGTAATTAATCAAAAATGTTAATAAAAAATTATTATAAAACATTGAATAACAAATTTGTATTTGAAATTAAAAAATAAATTATTTTTATAATTAATATTAATATGAAAATAAATTCAAGAGATAGCTATTTAAATTTTTTTTTTGATTATTAATTAAATTTAATTCACTATTAATGCTTTATCTGATTTCTAAAATTACAAATTTGTCTAATTGTAAACAGGTTGTATTTGTATTTAAAAATTTTAAACTTTTATTTATATCAAAAGAATTATTGGTTTCTAAAATATGATTTGCAAATTCAGAATAATTGTTATTATATAAACACGTTAGGTGTTCCTTAACTCTAATACTGATATTTCTACAAGTCTTTCCTGTGTAAAAATAGTTGCAATCGTTACAAATTAATTTATATACCCCCGATTTATTTAAAATATTATCTTTATCTTTGATATTTAAAATACAATTTTTTTTAAATTTATTATTAGTATAAAAAGCTGGTTGGATAGTATTTGGTATGTTTTTAATTATTAAATTTGAGGTATTATTATTTAAAAACAATATTTTTCTCCGCTGTTTACTAACATCAGTTATAATATTATGCCAAAACAATCTCGGTCAATAATTTATTATAAAACACACAAAATACGGTTATTGGCGCGACCGGGACTTGACATATCTGCAAGCTGGTGGTCTGCTCTTCAGGGCCAGTTCCACGACATCTCGCGCCCTGTGCAGTAAGTTCCGATTGCGCCCCCCGTTTCGAATGATTGAAAAACAACCCCCAAAATATGTCTTCAAACCAGTTCCAAAATCTAGTAACTGCAAAGTCAAGTTAGGGACAGGAATATCGACCACGTCTAACTGTGTATTTTTGTTCATCTATAAATAATTGGAGCCTTCTGATTGATTGTCGGCTGCGGAACGCGGTGATTTTAACGTAAAGCACATGAAAATGATTCATGGAAACATAAGCTTTACCACCGGCTAACTATTAAACCATTTATAAAAAATTTGGGTGACAAAAACTCCTTCCCAACTAACTAACTAACTAACTAACCATCACGCCTTTCCGCAGGGGTAAGCAGAGAGGACGGACCGCTAAACAACTCGATGTTGGCATATACTTCTTGCTTCATTCACATTCATACAACGCCTCATACATTCTCTGTTATTCCGACTTCTGACATGGCCCGACTCGAGTATTTGATTCACTTGATCATGCCATGTCTTCCTCGGGAGTCCCCGGCTTCTTCTTCCATTCACATTTGCGTCATATATTCTCCTTACACTTCTCTCTTCGTTCATTCGCTCTACATGCCCAAACCATCTAAGCGTCCCTTTCTTAATCTTGCTCACTACGCTTACATCAACCTTGCATTCTTTACGAATCTCAACATTTTTCACACGATCATATATGGTTTTACCACACATTCATCTCAGAGATCTCATTTCTACAGCATTCAGTCTACTTTCATCCTTCCTCTGCCAGTTCCATGCCTCACTGCCATACATCAAGATTGGTATCAGCACTCCATTGTGGACTGCTAGCTTCGCTTCCTTGGACAATTTTTTGTTTGCGCCAACTGCGTTCAGTCCTCCGTTAATGGAGTTTCCTGCATTCACCCTTCTTTCAATATCCCTATCAGTCTTTCCATCTTTCATAAACATACTTCCCAAATACACAAACTCATCAACCTATACATTCATCATTAGCTCATTCTTCATACATACTTCGTTCATCCTAGATACGAGGGACTGTAGATCTTCCTTACTGTTAGCAATCAGCACCATCATTATCAGCATACAACAGGCAACATACTTGCAGACTACTCATTTTCGCGCCCAAGCCCACCTCTTTCAATTCTTGCATACAATTATCCATGTATAGATTGAATAACCACAGTGACATTACTCAGCCTTGCTTAACACCTTTTGTGATGTCAAACCACCCCGTAAAATCACCATTTGCCCTAACACATGCAACGCTTCCCTCGTACAGAGATGCGATTGCCTGTATAAGATTTGTATTCACTCCATACTTGGACAACACCTTCCATAACTTTTTTCTGTCAACTCGGTCGTATGCTTTTTTGTAGATCTACAAAAGCACAGAAAAGTTTTTGATTTTTTGCCAGAAACTTCTCTGTGAGCATACGCAACGAGAAAATCTGATCCATGCACCCCTTTCCACTCATAAATACGCCTTGCACATCCCATATTTTATTCTTTGTTTTCATTTGTATCCTTTCAATCAATATCCTACCATACAGCTTACCAACTGAACTTAGCAGGCTAATAGCCCTGTGATTTCCACATTCCATGCGTGACCCTTTACCTTTGTATAGAGGCAGGATCACAGCCCTTCTCCAATCTAATGGAGTGTAACCCTCCTCTAAACACTAGTTAAAAAGTTTGCATAACCATGTGAGAATTATACGGCTATTTCCTTTAAAGTATTCGGCAGCAATATTGTCGAAACCAACAGCCTTACCATTCTTCATACGTTTAATTGATCTTTTAATTTCATCCATGCTAATTTTGGGAACATTCACCCCATCGTCATTCATACCTGACTCACCACTGGAATCACTATCACTAGGGTTGCTTTCGAAGACGTCTTCAAAGTATTTCATCCATCTCTCTTTTATTTCTTTCTCATTCGTCAACATTTTTCCATCTTTCGATTTTATCACTTTCACACATCCACTTTCTGGACCATTCCGGGACCTTTTGACCTCCTTCCAACAGTTTAATATTTTCTTGGAAGTGGTTTGTCATTTTAATCCCCTTTTCCTCTTTCGGGCGTTTCTTTCGTTCTTTCGCTCCATCATGTACTCTTTTCTTGCATCCCTTGTAAACTTCTTTCGCTCTATCCCTCTCTTCGCTAGAAGCACTGCCAGTCGCTATCAGACATAACCACGCTTTCTTCTTCTCTGACACCAGTGCTGTAATCTCATCATCCCACCATGCATCACCTTTCTTCCTACCTTGCGTACTTATTCCACATACCTCTCTAGCAGATTCACAGAAGCACACTTTTATGTGGTCCCATGTTTCGTCTATGCTTAGACCGTCCATTACCTTAACATTCAGTCTCATCTCTACACAATTCTCATACTTACTTCTTGCGTTATCGTTTTGTAGTTTTTCCCTTCCCATGCATTTTTAAAATAAAAGACATAATTATCCCATGTGATGGGTAATTTTTTAGATGGTTTAGGGAATATTTTAAGTCAATTTAAATACAATCTTTATTTTGAAGGCGCCCCTCAAAGATTGCGCCTATGTTTTTTGAATAGTATGAACATATGGCAGGTCCAGCGCTGCTACTCTTGGAGCTTTTGCACCGACTTGTCATATTTCTTCACTACATTATGGTATTTTTGAAATCATCAACAGTTTTAAGTTTTTACCACGAGAGGTATCTATCTACCTTTATTAAATATATTAAGTTACCTGGGCAAAATTCAACGGGAACAGTTGCTGGTCTTCAATGATGTGGGCGAACCCGGCGTCCATTCCAAAATCAATCCAGAAGTAGGGTAGCCCCTTGGGAACGCCCCTCCGCACATCCTTGCCCCGCAGGTCCACCACCTTCTTGTTGTTGGACCACTCCGCCTCGCACTCCAGCAGCGCCTTCTTGAAGTAGATAGGAGCTGTGTCGCCCACGTCCCGGGGCAGTGGCACGCACTGGATCACTACATGCGGCAGTTTGTGGAAGTAGACCACTGTTTCGAAGAAGACCACGTCTTCATCACGGGAATTGAACATGCTCGTGAGGGCTCGGCGATACGACTACAAAAAGGATGAAGATTTATTATAAACATCGATTCTTCTTCACTTTTTAAAAAAGAAATACAAACATTCCAACGTTACAAACAACCTGACAATATAATTAATAATTCCTTCTATGAATGATATAATTGTTATGACATCATTATAAGCAGAAAACATTGCTTGGTCAATGATGGAGTAAGCAGTGGGAACCCAACAAATGTGTTGCGAGAGCGCTCACCAACTAACCGATGAATTCTGAATTGTACATACATTTATATTTTATGAAGAATTAATAAATCGTTCAGCTACCGAAGTAAATAACTAACCATCATGCCGTTTCTCCGCAGGGGTAGGCCAAACAACTCGGTATTGGCACACAGTCCTTGCTTCAGACAAATTCATACATACTCTTTTATTATTCTGACCTTGACGTGGCCCGACTCAAGTATTTGATTAACTGAGTCGTGGCATGTCTTCCTCGGACGTCCCCGGCTTCTTCTACCATTCACATTCACGTCATATATTCTCCTTACACTCCTTTTGTCGTTCATCCACTCTACATGCCCAAACCAACTTATTGTCCCTTTCTTAACCCTTACCACTCCTTTTTCGGTTGCCTGCCGACATCACTATTTGTATGCTACAACTCAGCTGTCGGCTGGCGGCCGACAAGATAAGACGTGCGCGCGCGGTGTATTTTAGAGCGCAAAACTTGACATGTGACGTTGTTTCTTGTGATTATTCGATAAAAAACATTTAAATTCACGTTTTAATAAGATTTTGACTGTTTTCCGTTTTTGTTTTACTATAAAATAACACTTTTGTAACTGCCTATCAATAAATTAATATTTTGACATTATTTAAATTAGAGTTGGCTGACAACAAATATTAAAAAATTGTAATATGCAAGCACTGAACAACCATAAATTCATTTGAATTATATTCTTTTTAGATATGCCAACACTACAAGACAAAAGGCGATCAGCCTGCCCTCTTTTGTTTGTAAAACAAAATCTTCATTC
>JAHDVE020010522.1:0-28593 GCA_022606495.2 Halesus radiatus | reverse complement strand
TCAGTGTTTCATGTGATTTATAAATTTATTATAGTTGTCGTGATTTTTAAATGAGAGTGGGAAAAGTTTAGAACCATAGTAAAATAAGTTTTTTGTCCAAATTTTGTGTTTGTGGTTCCTTGTTGAATGTGTTTTTGACTCTTAGATCTAGTGTTTCTAATATGTGTGATTGTTGTTATGTCTTGTGAATAGAGCCTATAAGTACATAATACTAACTATTAAATGAACGATAATGTGATACTATAATGTATTGTTTTCTTTTTGGCAGGAAAGTTGATATTAGACAATTGAATTATGAAATAAGACCTCTGTGGCGGCAGTTAAGAACTTTGTTTACGAATTCGGATGTCGTTATCGTTCGAATAAAAAAAATGAGCCATAATTTTTTTTATTTAATTTGGAGTTACGTTTTATTTCCGTGTATTTAATATATATATAATAATAATATATTCAGCACCGTCCCAGTGAAAGGTTACCATTCAAAATCGAAACCTTCGTTTAAATACCATTAGACATATTTGTTGAGAAGATCTGAGTAGCAAGATACTTCCTCTTCACCATCTTTTTCCCCCTCTAGTCTTTTCAGCCTTACAACACACCTTAAATGGAGATGCCGGGATCCGGGCAGCTGGAACCCTTGTTTGAGCATTTTTTTTATTATGTAAGAATCTTGCATGCGTTTTGTTTCTGTAACTTGAATTGAACAGTTGTATTTGAAATTCAAAAATTAAATATGTTATTATAAGAACTGCCGAACTCGGTTACACCAAATACGATGATAAGAAGAACACTGCTGTGACGAGTTAAAATCCCCGATGCTTTTATTTCCATGTATTTTCATAAAATCGCTCACAATGAATGTGTTTCAATGATAAGTACATACAACATTTAGTCCCCAGTAGAGTACTGCACATATGCGGATTCGCTAAAGCAGTCATTAATTCTTGGAATACAAACAACGCGTTTATGTTTTACGTTCAAAATTATACCAAAATGCAAGATTGTGGGGGTACCGCTCGAAATTAAATTTACGATTTTAAACTAAAGTAACACAAAGAGAACTGTCGTTTAACGGAACAAGATAAATTTAGCAGATTTTTAAAGCTCCTAAGTTTAAACCTGAATTTCTTAAATAAATTTTGATAAAATAAACAGAGTATAGCATTAATGTCAAAAACGTAATGCATTCAAACTAAATTATCATTGACAAAAAAAGAATAATTGCTAAAAGGAACCAGATTATTATTGGTACGGTGATTATTATAGTTGCAACGCTATGACGTGATGAACGAAATACAATATAATAATTTATTTTTTTAAAACATTCTTTAGAGAAGGTTCTACAATTTCCTTTACTAAATGAAAATATTTATTCAAAATAAACAAAATGATGTATAAATAAATTAATTGAAACATCATCAGGAATATATAGAAAACTAAAAAATACTAATGTAATACTTACTAAGTAATAGTAGGTTTAAACAAATGATAAACATAGAACACAATAATGTAAGAATGGACAAGAATTGATTAAGCAGGTAAGTAATTAATGAAAGATGTAAAAAAAAAAATTTTAAAACGTTGAGTAACAAATTTATATTAGAAATTAAAAAAGGTTTTTTTTATTAACATTAATTTGAAAATAAATTCAAGATATAGATATTAAAATTTAAAAAAAACTTAAGTAACTAACTAACTAACCATCACGCCGTTTCCTCGAAAGGGTAGGCAAACAACTCGATCTTGGCATACACTACCGGTTTCGACACAACTGGACACAGTTCACTAGCGTTCTTAAAACTTTATTCATAGATTAAAAGTAGCAAAAGTACATAGTTAATAAACTACCAAACAAAATGTGTAAAAATTGGTGCACAGTGAATGCCGAAAAAATACAAAAAATTATTAAATTTGCCTTACAATAAATTTAAAAAAAAATCAAATGGAGTTGTACGAATTAAACACAAAATCGATTAATAAAAATTAAAATGATTGGAAGGCCTCAAGATACCACGAATCGTCCGTTTGATACCCCGATGATTTTTTAAAATTATTGTATTTATCTTTATATAACATAACACATAAGGATTTGATCGATGTCTGTCTCACTGGAAAATTCGCGTGTCGAGATAGACGTGGGTACATAAGAGTATATAATATAATATGGTTAAATAATGCAGTAATGATTTTTCCTTTTTTTTATGATATAATTTTTATTGTATAATACTAATTACTTGCAATAGGAACTTGTACCCGCTAAGCCACTGCAAGCAGTTGTCACTATGAGTTTCGTTCAACGATATTATATAATACAACAATATAGGTGCATGCATGTTGTGATCAATGTACACAAGTAGGAGAAAATATTTATTTTAAATATGAAAACAGCATATCAGTTTTATTATGGAGATACTAGACTCCAACTATATAATATTGATTTACTGAATATTTTAAAAATATCGAAATATCAGCAAGTATTAAATAAATTGAGAAAAAAAAACAGTATTACAGTTTTGTTACAGTGAGGATAGACTTAATATAATAGTAACATTATAACTAATTTAAAAAATACCCGTAGCTATCAATGAGATATACAATCAAGGAGACCATCATATTTGTTCAATAGACAATAAGGAATAACAAAATAGCATAAATACAGCAGATATCATGGAGCTATACTACCAAAGAGACCGTCATATTTGTATTTCAATTTCGTCATAAAGCAATTGTTTTTAAATTCGTATGCAACTTGTTAAATATAAATGGTTCAATGTATTCAAGGGTGTGTTTACCATATTTCTTTTGATATATTGGCACTATTATTCCTATTTAACAGAAGATTAAAAAAATAATAATGTAAGATTAATCCTAATATGTAAACAATAATAAAAACGGAGAAAGAAAAACTAGTTAAAAGAATATGGATGTTAGATTTTAGGATATAATTTAGGTATACAAAAATAAATAGAGGTTAGTAAGTTCAAATTTATATTATGTACCAGATTGACTATTTCTTGCAATACTAATTCCAGCCATTATTAAGGTATACGAGTATTTGTGATTACACAAGACATTCGTTCAGTAATGATTTTGACACCAAACTCATTTGTTCCTCACATTGAACTATTAACTATCACAAACTCGTAAAAGAAACGCTTGAATCCTATGAAAATCCCACTTTTCTTAAGGAAACTCCTCACACGAAGTCTTGAGGATATTCGTATAATGTATTGCTATTATTAAACCTGTCAAAGAGCAAGTGCACATAACGGAAAGATCGTCGTAAATCTTACGCTGTATTTCCTCCGATAAGTTAAAAAAAACTTTTAATGTTTTACAGTTCGTGTTCATTGCTCATCAATCACAATTTTTCCTCGATAAAGATTTTTTTGGTCGTAACGTGCAGCGGGAATGCCTAACATGTTGATCGCTTGCTCGATATTATATTGCTCGTTTGTCGTAATAAATTTTAAAAGTTTTTTAGTTGGTAACATATTAACACCATTTGGAGGGCTGAACGTAAATTATTGGATGCAGTTTGCGTTTTATTAATGGATACAGAAACGATAACATGTTTTTAATACATATATTAACAGATTAGGTTAGTTTGTTTCCGATATAGGAGTAATCATAAGAATGGGGGAGTAATTTATAAATGTTATCTATAATGTAGTTTAATAAACTGCTTGTTAAAACAACTATTAACACTTACGTAATAAACACTCGCTCTAAGAAAAGTAGATAGCATTACTTATACTCATTTAATGGCAGTTTCGAATAATTTTCAGGTAATTTATGTGTCATGTGAATTAGTCATTACTCGGGCTTCTCGTTATTATGGTTTGACTGTCGAACAAATTTCCGTTTTCTCTGTTTCCCCGTTGCTAAATTAGAACCTCTCATGAAATCGTTACTTTTCTAACTTCATAACTTATAATAAATGAATTAAAAATTACTTTGTAATCACAACTTTATTAATATGTACATATCAACATGTTTCGAAAGCGAGGCTTTTCTCATCAGGAATATACAGAATACCAATCACTAAAAAATAATATTGTCAAGTACAGACAAATGATACACCATTGAATAACAAGTTTATATTAGAAATTAAAAAGGAAATTATTTTTATTATTAACAATAATATGAAAATAAATTCAAATATGACTATTATCACATTTCCTGATTTCTACAATTTTTAATTTGAATAAATGTAAGCTTGTTGTATTTGTATTTGTACGTAAAATTTTTAAACCTAAAAGAATGATTGGTTTCCAAAATATGATTGGCAAATTCAGAAAAAGAGTCTTCCTCTGATGCTTTAAGCTTTCTTATCTTGTTTTTAAGAGAAATTAGATTCTAAATTTGTTGATATATATAACATCAATGGACATTAATATATTTTACTTAGGAACATAAATATTTATAATTATCCTTATGTCTTTCAATTTTCAGAAATCAGTTTTTCGTATTTACAAATGTATTTACTTATTTTTTTACATTTAATGTACTTCAAATTTAATAATGTTATTATTAGGTTCTGCAAGTATTCTTAGTTTTTATTATTGTGGCAGCTGTTTCGGCATTCAAGACCATTTTCAAATTGTGGTTAATCCATATTGTGACGACTTATTAAAATGTTTTTTTTTACTCCCAGCCAATTCTATTTTCGACTGGTTTTTAAAAATAATTATTTATTATCGGTAAAACCAATGTATTTAGACGATGATAAAAATTCCATATTCTGTGAGGTCAGCTATTGACGTCATTAAATTTGATTTATATTAAATTAATATATATATATATACATATGTAAATGGGCTTCTGAGAATTAAACACAAAAACAATTAATATATGTATTTACTTTCACACCCCAAAAATATGGGTTGATTGAAAATGGTCGCCTCCTTGCAATAAGGCCCGCCTTTCTACCATTATGTTATTAAAACATAAAAATAATAAATATCTTAATTTGATAAAGAATTCTATGGCTCACCTGCAAGACAAGCTATCAAAAGTATTTAAAAGACAATGAGGGACTAATTTTAAGTAATATAAGCGCCCCTGAAAATAATTTTCAATGAAATACTCCTACATGATATTTGTATGATTAAAGTAAATTAATGCACACCAGGAGCACAATTCCCGTTCTTTTTAAAGAGGATTCCTTATCCTTCTCCTAAGGCTTAAAAACTTCTTACTTACCTCTGGTTCTGATTATCTCGGATGAAAGCTGTCAGCTGTTATTAAGCGAATGACATTAATTAAAAATATCATTATTTGCCTACTTTTAACAAGAGAAAAACTCAATATTAAGTAAGTTACCAATAACGGCACTGTAGTTTACAATGTTCGCCAATTCACATCAGGCGCGGCATAGAGGAGAGTCGCTCCTGCCGGACTGAGTCTAATGAATCCGAAACAACTAAGTTTTGGTATTGGAGTCAGAAACTCTTTAACAGTGTAATATTAATGATTTTTGTTTCGGAACGGCGTACCCGGAGGGAACGAAAGGAAACAAGGACCTTCTCGAAGGAATCGAGTCTGTGTGAGTTGGAACTGAGTTCGTAAAATAAGTGGAATGACCCACCTCTTCGGTTGGCATAGATTAACCACGACAATTTTCTGACAATCGTATCCATAAATTGAATAAATTCACCTGTAAATTGCTTAGCTAGGCTAGCCGGTTAGTACTTACCTAAAGTCATTAAATAAATAAATAAAAATTAAAAAAATAAAATGATAAAATAAAATTAAAAATTCACGCGTCGGTGCGCAAATGCGTCCACAGCCCGCAACACTGAAAATAACCAAAGTGTAAAATAAATAAATAAAAAAAAACGTTAATATTTATTAAAAGTTTCTTACGCTTTTTAAAGTAATTTTATAGATATTTTCGAGTCCTAAAATTCATTTTATGAATACTTTCCAGTCCTAAAAATTAATACTAGTAAAAATATTCAATAAAATATAGTAAAAGTAACCTATTCTATTCATCAGCTCCTTTAGGCAGGCGATGAGATCGACGGTCCCAATGAACATTGTCATATGTGGAAAAGGAAACTTCTTACTAAATCTATTTAAAGTTAGATTCTACGTGAGTTTCACGTCAATATGTTTATGGTTTTCGAAATAAAGAAATATTGTGTGGTTTTTGATATTTTGCATAAAATCCTATTTATTTCGCTTGAAAAACATATTATTCCAAATACTACAGCTCTTATACAAAATTACCAATTTACATATCCAAAATTGCTCGTTGGAACCACCGAGATGATATCAATTTGATAAAGAATTAAAGAACGCAATTAAAAGAACGAAAATTCATAGAAGCTCATCCCAACATCAGAGCACATGTGCAATTCCCGTGACAACTGTCTTCCGAGAATAGATAATCTAGCAAGACGTCAGCGTTCCTAAAGGAAAAAATAAAGACTCTGACGTTACATTTCTAACGTTCATTTCGTTACTGTTAATATAAAAATGACATCGAGGACAGATATCGAAACTCTATAAACCATTGCTTTGGGTAAATTCATGTCCGTCGTTGGAAACTGTTGCACAAATTTAGTTAAAGCATATCCTTTGAATGAACGGTTTTAGGATTGTCATATTTATCAGTACCAACTGAACTTATTTTCGCCAAAATGACATTATGAATAACTGCAATCAGAACATGAAAAAAAAATCTATCCAAATTGCGTTAGCATGTGTCTCGTTAATTTGAATTTTCGGAAACACAAATAACTGCTTTCGGAAGAATAGGATGGTTTCAATTTAGAGTGTCTTAAGGTTTGATTACCTGTTGGTGTCTAACCATATTTAAAAATTCTTAATATCTATGTTTGCCTTTTTATTCAATTACAACTATGTGTTTGCTATTACTTTGTTTGCTACAACTCTGTCATCAGCGTATACAATTTCACCACATTTAAATATATTTTTTTAAATTTACGTGTGATTTACTACCGATTGTTTTTTTAATGTCTATAAAATTTCACAAACATTTTTCATTTGAATCTAGGACGGTGTATGTATGACATTTTTTAAATTTTTTTATTTTTTTATTTACATTTTACAATGCTAAAAAGTCCCGATAAATTACTCTTTTATTGTTTGTCTAACGGGAGCTTGTTTTTCAAAACTCAAAATTTACAATTAAGGTAAGAAAATATTTATATATACGTAGAATAATTTTGTCGGTTTACCCGCGTAATGTAGTCCTTAGAAGGACTTTTTAACTCCCGACGTTTCGGATAAATCACACTGTCCATCTTCAGAGGACCTATGTCTTGAGTTTTGTTTAGAAGTGATCGCTTGCGCGTGTCGGTTCAATCCAGAAGTCAAGACCTAAGACTTATAAAAAATGGAGGATAATATTAACAAGTCTTGAACTTGAAGTATGATATCGGTGTAAATGGCGTAAATTGAACTGGTCTCATTAGCTAAGTTGGTTAAGCGGTTACCCCGGATAGGTAGAGGTCCTGGGTTCGAGTCCCAGATGCGACTGAAATCTTTTTAATTTCTGTTGTTTTTTCGGTTTCGTGGTTCATTTGGGATGTGTTAATATTATCTTCTTCAATGATTACTTATATATTAATTAACTGTTTTGTACATATATTTTTTATTTCTTCGGGTAACATATTTAAACATCTAGGAATCACGTTAATTTTGCATTTGGCTAAAAAGTTACGCGATGTATATCCGCCTACCTCATTCCAACTAAAAACATTTCCAACAAATTGCGAGCTGCGTTTAAAACACCTTATGTGCGTGTGTTGCTGAGCACTAAGTTCGGTGTAGAACATTATTGACATCGCGCCTGAGATGGCCGCACAATGGAATTGTTTACCAACAACATACACACATACGAGTACCTTATATGAGTACACTGTATGGTACATAACACAAACCGTAATTTCGTGTCTTGGCTGAAGAAACAACAGGGAATAGAGTCAAACAATATTTGTACGCCATGTTTTCCCTTTTTCAAATAAAAGTACCTAGTATAATTATCATTTCATCAGTCTAGCAAACAGAAGCTAGCAGTCCACAATGGAGTTCTGATACCAAACCTCACCAACACACATACATAACATGTTTCTAGTTGGAATACGATAGGCGGATACACCGCGTAACTAGCCAAATAATTAGCCAAATGCAAAATTAACCTGATTCCTAGCTGTTTAAATATGTTACCGGCAAAAAATATAAAATTGTGTGAAAACTAAACAGTTAATAAATATATAGAAAACTTGGCTGGTTGAAAGAAGCTATTTAGAATTTCTTCGAAAGATTTGTATTCACTTTGTGGCGTAGTTATTAATAAATTAATTAAAAATAACTTTGTAATCACCACTTTATTAATATACTCGTATACGTATCAACATGTTTCGAAAGCGATGCCTTCCTCATCAGGAATATACAGAATATTGAAAAAATAATAATGTCCCGTATAAAAAAATGATAAACATATATATCTTCTTATATATTTTTTTCATTATATTTCAAAGATTTTTTATTTCACTTTTGTATTTTTTTTCAATTCGACTAATTTTTTTCTTGACTGACTTTTAGCTAACGCAACGAAGTTGTCTTGACGTTAGTAATTGTAATGGTGAAGATAAATTGCTTTTCGGTGTTGTACGATAATGTAATAATGATAAATATCGATCCGTTCCAACTTTTCTTGGAATATTTTTTTACATATTTAAGAAAACGTTCTAATTGTCAACTCGAGGAAGGATGATAAAACCAATGGTTTAACAGCCATCTCGATGATAAGAACGTCCACAGCGCAGCACCACTACTTGTATTTAGGTATGAGATGGTACACTATATTATTATTCAAAACAAAATTAATATAACTGAAACATTGAAATATGTACAATTCAAAAAGCAAATTAACTCCCTGAACTTAGATAATGATGTATTGTACCTAATGTATACTATCTAACATATGAATGACTATTTGTTTTTTTTTTTGTTATTATTATTCTAAAACTGTCCTGTTGATTTACGTTTGTAGTTATTCAATAAGTTTTTAGTATTACATACTGAATTGATTAAATTATTTTATTATGACGTTTTTAAACACTCCTACCATAACCACGAGCTATTGTAGCTCAGCTTATGGAGACTAGAACAATATGAAGTTAAAAAAGCATGTGCGTAATATATAATGTTATAATTATGTATTTTTTGGTAATAAATAATATAAATAAAAATAAGGACTGGTTTTAATATGTTTTTTTTAAGATCCCAAGATGTCCCAATCATATCTAAATGATTTAAATGTAACCGAATTGAATGGTGTACCCCCATCATTCACTAATTCTAATGGTTTCCATGTCGACTACAAATTGATTTTTAAGTATTTACTAGTACATCTGCTGTATAGTATTTATTCATGTTGGGAATTTCTATATATTTTTAATAATAATCAACTATTACGAAATAATAAGTGTTATTAAATATTAAAATATCTACCCCTATACGTTATAAAGGGTTATTTGATATTGGATGACATATAAACGACTCGGGTTGATTACCTGGTTTAAATTTAACATGGATCAATCACATTTTAAATATCTGCATTCATATTTGGAAAATATCGAAAATTCCGAACTAATATCTTTATAATAAAAAAACACATAAATTTGTTGTAGACCACTTTTATTTTATTAAAACTCTACCGGTTTCGGAATCACCCTTCCTTCATCAGGAGAATGTTAAAACTAACTTATGATATAGAATATTGACAAGACATATAAATTTTAGGTGTTGGAGTGGGGGTAAGCAAATGGGTAGGGGTAATTGTAGGATTTCCGGGAAGAACAGAGCGATTTATTGGAAAAATATTAAGAATGGGACTAAAAGATAAGTGAATTTGGTTATTTAAAATACTAGCATTATTATTAAGGGATTTTCTAATTTCGAGTGCTTCTAAGTTATCCAATTTTTTGCTTTTATTGTTACGGTGAAGAATTGTAACCCCTGTGTCCTTGTTAAAAGTGTGATCTTTGGAAATTAGATGATTGGCAAATTCTGAGAAGTAATTATTATTTAAGCATCTTAAATGTTCTGTGACTCTAATATTTATATTTCTAGTTGTTTTACCTAAGTTAGTTTTAATATTCTCCTGATGAAGGAAGGGTGCTTCCGAAACCGGTAGAGTTTTAATAAAATAAAAGTGGTCTACAACAAATTTATGTGTTTTTTATTGTAAATTATGGCGAGCCACAAAGTTAATGCTTTTTACGAATATGTAATATCTTTATTTTTATAAACCCTCGATGCTCTTGATGCATTTCCTTTTAATATTTCTGGTATTATGACTTTTGGAATTTTTAAAGAATGTTGTTTAAAAACTAAATCGTTGCACACATTCATTTCTGATTACATATTCCAATATTGTTTAACTGAAGAATTTTTTTTTTGTAATTCTTTAAAATTTTCAAAGCTATACTCACCGGTTGCTTTTTTAATCTCTTCTAATTTCTGCGGGGTTACTGCCATATTGTTAACTATAGTGTTTACGTGTAAATTAATATCATTCTCAAAAGTTAACGTTTCTGTTTCTGGTAGTGCTGACCCGGACAGTTTATCTGTTATGTATAAATTTGTGGGGTGTTACTGCCATATTGTGAACTATAGTGTTGACGTGTAAATTAATATCATTCTCAAAAGTTAACGTTTCTGTTTCTGGTAGTGCTGACCCGGACAGTTTATCTGTTATGTATAAATTTGTGGGGTGTTACTGCCATATTGTGAACTATAATGTTGACGTGTAAATTAATATCATTCTCAAAAGTTAACGTTTCTGTTTCTGGTAGTGCTGACCGTGATAATGTATCTGTTATGTATAAGATTGTGGGGTGTTACTGCCATATTGTGAACTATAGTGTTGACGTGTAAATTAATATCATTCTCAAAGTTAACGTTTCTGTTTCTGGTAGTGCTGACCGTGATAATGTATCTGTTATGTATAAATTTGTGGAGTGTTACTGCCATATTGTTAACAATAGTGTTGACGTGTAAATTAATATCATTCTCAAAAGTTAACGTTTCTGTTTCTGGTAGTGCTGACCGTGATAATGTATCTGTTATGTATAAGTTTGTGGGGTGTTACTGCCATATTGTGAACTATAGTGTTGACGTGTAAATTAATATCATTCTCAAAAGTTAACGTTTCTGTTTCTGGTAGTGCTGACCCGGACAGTTTATCTGTTATGTATAAATTTGTGGGGTGTTACTGCCATATTGTGAACTATAATGTTGACGTGTAAATTAATATCATTCTCAAAAGTTAACGTTTCTGTTTCTGGTAGTGCTGACCCGGACAGTTTATCTGTTATGTATAAATTTGTGGGGTGTTACTGACATATTGTGAACTATAATGTTGACGTGTAAATTAATATCATTCTCAAAAGTTAACGTTTCTGTTTCTGGTAGTGCTGACCGTGATAATGTATCTGTTATGTATAAGTTTGTGGGGTGTTACTGCCATATTGTGAACTATAGTGTTGACGTGTAAATTAATATCATTCTCAAAAGTTAACGTTTCTGTTTCTGGTAGTGCTGACCCGGACAGTTTATCTGTTATGTATAAATTTGTGGGGTGTTACTGCCATATTGTGAACTATAATGTTGACGTGTAAATTAATATCATTCTCAAAAGTTAACGTTTCTGTTTCTGGTAGTGCTGACCGTGATAATGTGTCTATTATGTATAAGTTTGTGGGGTGTTACTGCCATATTGTGAACTATAGTTTTGACGTGTAAATTAATATCATTCTCAAAAGTTAACGTTTCTGTTTCTGGTAGTGCTGACCCGGACAGTTTATCTGTTATGTATAAATTTGTGGGGTGTTACTGCCATATTGTGAACTATAATGTTGACGTGTAAATTAATATCATTCTCAAAAGTTAACGTTTCTGTTTCTGGTAGTGCTGACCCTGACAGTGTATCTGCTATGTAGAAATTTTCGCATGTAATGTAGTCTATAGTAAGATCATCCTTTGTAATCTAGTTGGCAGGTCATACAACGATTTTTTAAATAAAGTTATTAGTAAATGAATTAAAAATTACTTTGTAATCACCACTTTTTAAATATATACATATCAACATGTTTCGAAGGCGAAGCCTTCCTCACCAGTTCAAACAGAATACTAAAAATCAGTAATGTCAGTATTTAATTGAAATTACAAAGTATATTTTAAGCATTTATTAATAATAACGCCAAAAAGTGAATACCAACGTTTTGAAGAAATTATAAAGTTATTGATGGTTTATTATCAGTTTGCAGGTATACGGTTTGACTATGTAAATATTGATGAAATTTATGATATCCACATACTATTATTACATATAATTCTTTCTCAATTTGTGCATATCTAATTTGTGCTGATGTGAGCGTTTTTGAAGCATACTATTGATCTTTTGACTTGCATGTTGGCCATAACTACTGCTGGTTTTGACGAGTCGACAGATTAATTTAATAGGTTTGTTTCTATCACAATGAGTTAAAATTTGTTCTGCACTAATTATATGTTTTAAATCATTGAAAGAATTTTCATAATTTTCATCCGAATTGAATTCTGTATTTATCTTTAATAATTGTCCAATTATATGACTTTTTCTGACATGTTTTAGACAAAATGACTTACATAATTGATATGCGACTTCATTTCCCTGATAACTCTTATTGTGAATAATTTGCTTTTATTCCTACATCACAAAATATATGACCTAAAAATTTAATTTTTTTTTATATTAAACTTCTATTTTCCGAAAGAAAATTTTTAATTTATCTGACGTACCCTATCTAACACCTGTGTTAGAGCTTTATCGTGACTGACTTGATCTTTTATAAAAATTAATACATCATCTACAATATTGTTATACCTTGAAAATCTTTAAATAATTCATTTATGACTTCAGTATATTAAACAGAAGAAATATTAATGCCAAAAGATAGATGTCTATTGAACGCGAAGGAAAGTGCGCTCGAACGTAAGTCGTTTTCGTAATTTAAAGTTTAACATATACGAGTATCAATGTGTTGCTAGATTCGCCATCTCATTTTCTCTAATGACATTTAAAATATATGTCTATTGAACGCGAAGAAAAGTGCGTTGGTAAGTCGTTTTCGTAATTTAAAGTTTAACATATACGAGTATCAATGTGTTGCTAGATTCGCCATCTCATTTTCTCTAATGACATTTAAAATATATGTCTATTGAACGCGAAGAAAAGTGCGTTGGTAAGTCGTTTTCGTAATTTTAAGTTTAACATATACGAGTATCAATGTGTTGCTAGATTCGCCATCTCATTTTCTCTAATGACATTTAAAATATATGTCTATTGAACGCGAAGGAAAGTGCGTTGGTAAGTCGTTTTCGTAATTTAAAGTTTAACATGTACGAGTATCAATGAGTTGCTAGATTCGCCATCTCTTCCATTCACATTCGCGTCATATATTCTCCTTACACTCCTCTCTTCGTTCATTCGCTCTACATGCCCTAACCATCTAAGCGTCCCTTTCTAAATCTTGCTCACTACGCTTACATCAGCATTGCATTCTTTACGAATCTCAACATTTTTCACTCGATCATACATGGTTTTACCACACATTCGTCTCAGAGATTAATTCAGATCATTTCAACAGCATTTAGTCTACTTTCATCGTTCCTCTGCCAGTCCTCATGCCTCACTGCCCTACATCAAGGTTAGTATCAGCACTTCATTGTGGACTGCTAGCTTCGCTTACTTGGACAACTTTTTGTTTGCGCCAACCGCGTTCAGTCCTCCGTTAATGGAGTTTTCTGCATTCTTTCATTATCCCTATCAGTCTTTCCATCTCTCGTAAACATACTTCCCAAATACACAAACTCATCAACCTGCTCCAAGTATTTATCATTCACAACTATATTGCATACTGTTTTCGTACTCTCTCTTTCAAACACCATGACTTTGGACTTATTTACATTCATCATTAGCTCATTTTTCATACATACTTCGTTCATCCTAGATACGAGGGACTGTAGATCTTTCATACTGTTAGCAATCAGCACCGCATCATCAGCATACAACAGACAACATACTTGCAGACTACTCATTTTCGCGCCCAGGCCCACCTCTTTCAATTCTTGCATACAATTATCCATGTATAGATTGAATAACCACGGTGACATTACGCAGCCTTACTTAACACCTTTTGTGATGTCAAACCACCCCGTAAAATCACCGTTTGCCCTAACACATGCAACGCTTCCCTCGTACAGCGATGCGATTGCCTGTATAAGATTTGTATTCACACCATACTTAGACAACACCTTCCATAACTTTTTCTGTCAACTCTGTCGTATGCTTTTTGTAGATCTACAAAAGCACAGAACAGTTTCTGTTTTTTTTCCAGAAACTTCTCTGTGAGTATACGCAACGAGAAAATCTGATCCATGCACCCCCTTCCACCCATAAATGCACCTTTCACATCCCATATTTTATCCTTTGTTTTCATTTGTACCCTTTGAATCAATATCCTACCAGCTTACCAACTGAACTAATAGGCAAATAGCCCTGTGATTTCCACATTCCATGTGTGACCCTTTACCTTAGAAGCATGATCACAGCCCTTCTCCAATCTAATGGGGTGTAACCCTCCTCTAAACACTGGTTAAAAAGTTTGCATAACCATGTGAGAATTATACGGCTATCTCCTTTAAAGTATTCAGCAGCAATATTATCGAAACCAACAGCCTTACCATTCTTCATACATTTAATTGATCTTTTAATTTCATCCATGCTGATTTTGGGAACATTCACGCCATCGTCATTCATACCTGACTCGCCACTGGAATCACTATCACTCGGGTTGCTTTCGAAGACCTGTTCAAAGTATTTCATCCATCTCTCTTATCTTATTATCTTATATCTTTCTCATTCGTCAGCATTTTTCCATCTTTCGATTTTATCACTTTCACACATCCACTTTCTGGACCATTCCGGGACCTTTTGACTTCCTTCCAAAACAGTTTAATGTTTTCTTGGAAGTGGTTTGTCATTTTGATCCCCTCTTCCTCTTCCAGGCGTTTCTTTCGTTCTTTCATTCCAGCACGTACTCTTTTCTTGCATCCCTTATAAACTTCTTTCGCTCTATCTCTCTCTTCGCTAGAAGCACTGCCAGTCGCTATCAGACATAACCACGCTTTCTTCTTCTCTGAGACCAGTGCTTTAATCTCATCATCCCACCATGCATCACCTTTCTTAATACCTTGCGTACTTATCCCACATACCTCTCTAGCAGATTCACAAAGGCTCACTTTTATGTGATCCCATGTTTCGTCTATGCTCAGACCGTTCATATCCTTATCATTCAATCTCATCTCTACACAATTTTCATACTTACTTCTTACATTATCGTTCTGCAGTTTTTCTATTCTGACTCTAGTTGGAGTCGACACCATTTTCACTTTAGAGCGCCAGCCGCGGAAGAGATTTACTCTCGACACAACCAAAAAATGGTCGGTTTCTACCTCAGCCCCTCTGAAAACTCTTGTGTCTGCGGTGACGGCTCGCAACCTAGAGTCAATTACCACAAAATCGATCATTGACCTTTCATTTTCTCTTTCCCACGTATATTGGTGGATACCTTTATGATTGAAGAAGGTATTCGATACAAAAAGGTTCCACTCTAAACATACTTCAAGCATTCTGTTACCATTATCATTCGTTCTTTTATCCCCAAATATACCTAAGGTTGACTCAAATCCATCCCGTCTAAACTCCCTCCCATCCATTTAAATCTCCTGCCATTATAATCCTTTCATTAATATTTTTTAATCTCATCACATCGCTCACACCACTCCAAAAATCATCTTTCACTTCATCGTTTTCAGAGTTGACAGGAGCATAGCATATTACTAAAAACACTCTTGTCAACCCGATTTTGAATCGGATCCACATTATTCTCGGACACATTCATATTGCAACATACATTCTACCATTCTAGGAGACAGTAACGCTGCAACTCCTTGACACGCCCTCTCCGTATCTGGTCTCCCAGACCAGATTACGAGCGTATCACAATGTTGCATCGTACCGCTCCCCTTCCTCATACTCTCTGTTATACAGAGTACATCCAAACTTTTCCTTACCATCGTATCACATACTTCATTAATTTTTCTTTCCATCCCTCCTCTGATGTTCCACGTGCCAATTCGACATTGTATATAATGATAATAATGATCCTTGATAATACTTAAAATCAGTAAAGAACCTACATCTAACCGTATTTGCATACTCAAAACAATATAAAGTTAAATACGTATTGAAATACAGTCATTTAAATCTTTGAAGCCCGTTATCTCAGAATAGGGTCAGTGTCAGATGGAACCTTGTTGTTCCAAGCGGTTGATTTGGGGCCTAGCCGAATGGTTGCCGCTCGTTTAGGGGCGGGACCCGGGAACAAGCCAGGAGCCGCAGATCAGCTTGGGCCAAAGATAAAAAGATTCATTTAAGTTTGGGGACCCGTGCAACGCAGTCGTTTGATCCTGACCAGAAGTTTTCCAAACCGGTATCGTTCCAATTTATTCCACTCTCTTTTCGCTAATACAGAAATAATCTAAAATCAGTGAACATATCATTCTAACCTCTAATGATCTAAATGTGCCCACAGATAGGTTAAAGCTTTTCCTAGAGCCTTAGAATCCGTTATCCAAATATAGGCCTTAATGCAAGGTATTTTTTATAGCAAAAGAGAACTGTTTTATTTGAAATTTCTATTCCTGCATTTACTTATATGTGTTTTTATTTATATTTACTAGAAGCGGTGATTTCTCAAATTGTCTATAAAAGAACTGAGAACACGATTTATATATATATATGTTTGTATCTTTATGCATATACATATTCCTGAGGCCGAGCTAGTTGGGAATTTTCCACATCATGAGATCTGTTGGTGATCTTTACGTAGATCTTAATTGAAATGTAATTAAAACCAGATCGCAAGATTCCGCTATGTAACAGTTTGTATTTGTATTCCAAGCAGTTGAACATATCTACTATGTCTGAATATGTATTACCTTCTGCGTGAAGTCCAGGTACAGGAGAATTTTTGAATGACTCAGTCCTGAAATTACTGTTAGAATTAATTAAAATTTTAGATCGAGTCGTTCTAGTTGGAACTTTATTAACCTGGTTATATCAGGGCTGTCTATAAAACCATTAACAATTTTGATAATAACAGTTAAGTCAGAAGCAAGTCTTCTATCGGAGAGTTTTAATAATTTTAGTTCTTTCATTAAGTAATTTTAATTTATAGTTTCAATCGGTAATCCGAGTTTATAGTTAACATACAGGTATTTTGGTAATTTATTTTGAATTTTCTCAATGGAGTCGGAGTGAATTTTATACTGAGGGGACCATATAGAAGAATTATGTTCGACTTAAATATGAACTTAGGAAGAGTTAATTTTGGTGTTGAAAATATTCATTTAAGTCTCTGGCATTTCGAAGAATGAAACAGAGTATTTTTAATCCCCTTTTTTGGTTATTGAATTGACATGAGAAAGAAAATTAAATTTAAAATCGAAAATATTGCCAAGATAATTTATTTTCGTTGACAGAAGAGAGAGAAATATTTTTGATTTTATATTGAAAGTTGTAAAAAATCTGATTTTACTAATGTTTAAAAGAAGTTTTGTTAACTTCACACCAATCTTGTAACTTATTTAAATTTAATTTAGTGTGAAAACAGACTTCAATAGTTTTTATTAGTTTGAAGAGTTTTATACCGTCGTTGAAGAGGACCACATAACATTGTTATCAAATATGGTAATAATATCATTAATAAACAGTAAAAAAGTATTGGGCCCAAATATGAATCTTGCGGTACACCACTTGTTGCTCCGAATTTATATGACAGATTAGAATTGAATGTTACTTGAAGAATCCTTTGGTAAGTAGAAAATAGATTGTAATAACGAAATGCCATGTTTACTTACGACATCACCCTCACCCTCCGGATCCGTTGATTAAAACAATTATCGGGTGATTACGATTATGAGGTGATAATTAAGTCTGTAAATATGAATTACACCGCGGCAGTTTGAGGGTTGTTTTATTATTCATGATGACGACAGAAGCAGCAGCAATCCCCTAATAACCCCAGAAAAGTCCCACTCTAGGCGCCCTAGCCGCATGCCGTTGCTCCCGTATGTAATTAACAGCGTTAGTGTCGCAGTTCTCAAGTAATAATCGTGAATAACAAGCACTTGCATCGCGTCAAACTAATTCATATTCGCTGCTGAACTATAAGTTTATTCTCAGAGCCCTGTGGGGCTGCAGGAGAGAATACTTTAGGGTGATTTTAATGGAAATAGTATGTCTCATGCATAACCTATAATGACCTTCGTGACGGCGGAAAACTATTTGCTTGTAGACCGTAGACTAAAGCTCAGTTACTAAAATTCCAGCATTGGAAAAAAACATGATCAAAAAAATACCGATGTTTCGTTATTCAACGTAATTTAATGCCGGTATATTAAAAATCTACGAACGACATACTATTTCGGTTATGGCGGACAATTGTGGTTTCAAATAAGTAAATTAAAAAAATGTTTGCCTGCCAAAATTGAAGGTACACTGATATTAAAAACTAAATTCATAAACCAATGCATAAAAAGGAAAAATCGAACGATATATATATAAAGATCCCCCCACCAAGCTCTTAGACAATAGATTGTACATAAGATTTTATCGCCAGACAAAACATGCCCTTGACGAAAACCAAAACGGATTTTGACCTCTCACTCTCAACGAATCTTATGAATCTCATAACTTACATCAATTGAAAATTTGAAAAGCTTGAAAATTTTGTAAATGTTTATGCAATTTATACAGACTTGGAGAAGGCCTTTGATAAAATTAAGCGATAAGCTAGTCATAAAAATGGAATAGGTTTCTTCCAAAATATATTCACTTACATGGCAGGTTACCTATTCAATCATTACACAATTATTAATTATGGATTCCAACTTTCACATGAATATAAAACGAACTCCCGTATTCCACAGGGATCGAGCCAAATAACCCTCCTCTTTCTCTTATTCTTATACGACATTGACGAGACCATTACACGCTCAAAATATCTCCTATTCGCTGAGGATATCAATGTTTTCAGAGCTATCAAAAGTCTTATCGATTCCATTCTTGTGCAGAATGATCTTGATTCCCTTTTCAAATGGTCGGAACTGAACAAACTATTCTTCAACATCAGAAATGCAGTGCCGTTACATTTACAACATCCAAAGAACCAAATCTTTACCCTTGCCGCATGAATAGGAATAAGTTGATACGCAAAACTGAGGTTATCCCATATATGTGACATTGTCTCCCTCACCAATAAAATGTTTGACTTTGTTCTTCGTAATATGAGACCATTTACTAATGAAATCGTAATACGAAAAACGTATGAATTACTTGTTTGCAGCATCTCGGAGTACAGTTCCATTATCTGGGCCCCTTCCGAACAGAACCATATTCTCGAAATAAAAAGAATGCAAAATAGGTTTATGCGTTATCTTTACATGAACAAAATATTTATATTATGCATTTGTATTTTCATACTTTTTTAACACAAATACTTGATTTCAACACCTTAAATCTACCTAAAAATGTTTTTAAGTTAATATTTGGAACTATATCTACCTACGTTGAAAGAGGTAAACTTATACATTCCTAAGAGGTATGCATGTGGGAGATCCCATGCACTCTTTTATGCTCTGAAAGTTCTGTATATCAGATCACGCCAATCAGCAGAGCGACTCACCTGCTCAAGGATGCTGCATTCACCATTGACATTTTCAATATCACTTACAAACAATTTTGCAATTATGATCTTCAGTACCTATTGTTTATTAAATAAAACGCTTTGTTTGAAACCACTAATTTGTTATAGTATTCAGCTTCGTCCGGGTAAAATTTAAAACTGGTTATAAAGACTATAGAATTTTGTTTAAAATTTTATAATTTAAATTCAATTACAAATAAGGTTTTATGAAGAAAAAAAACACATTTTTTTAATACAGTGGTTTCTGTCTACAATATTATTTATAATCACTACGGCAACTGTTTTAAGATTGAAAAAAGATTTAAACCTATACCGAAACAAGTAGCACCGATTTAGCCTCGATGACATTCACGATCATTGGTAAAGCAAATATTCCCCCTGCCTTTGAGATGAGCAGTTATTCCTAGATATATGGATGCCCCCTAGAACTGCACCTTTAAGGCTAAACTAAAGTAGAGTTCTACCCCTTCAGCTTAATGCACCACTTCCACCCAGCTTCATTTCCCTCCCTTCCCATCCTCATTTCTCCCCAACGAAAAGTGAATTTTTATTTGAATGCATTTAAACTATGCGGAACAGACGCTGCGTGGTTTAGTCGAGAAGTAAATTGGAACTTGTGCATTTTTTAGTTCTGATTAAAATGCATTTCAAGTATTTTTGAAATTAAATTCAAGTTGTTTTTTTTTGAACAAAGTTTTGAGAAAAGTAAATTATTAGTGAAAACCTGACACAAAAACTTGAAAATTTAATATTATGATGATGAAAAGTTGAAATAGCTGGAAATTGTAAACTGAATTGTAATTTCAGGATTTATTTCGTTAGTGGAGTATTGTCATTGTTGCAGATTATAAAGTTACTAACAAATCTCTATTCATATTTCACTTTCGATTTTGACAAAAAAACCTCTTAAAATTTTGGAAAATTAGCAGCATTTTCAGAATTATATTCATATTTCTAAAACATTTTTAAGATGATAAACAGTTTTTTTAATGTAAAGATAATTTTTGAAACCAGATTGATATATAAAGTAATATTATGAATAAATTCAAAAGTACCATAAAGTCAAGTTTTGTAAAATCATGCAATAACAATAATGAAAAATATAATCTAAGTAAAATAATAGTTTTTTACCCCTGACACCCAAAATTGTATATAAACCATAGTTTAAGAATTAATTATACCAATCTGAAGATAGCCATCATAGGCTGAAACCGGTCACGGTCAAAAATAAAAGTGGAATAAATTAAAAAAGTGTCATTTATTGAATAATTACAATGGAATTCCAGCATGTATTAACAGTTGCAAAAATAAAAATATTATAAAACGGTTCACCCTCTCTGCCTATCTCTGAGAGTAATAAGCATTACGGTTTGTTATTCATTTAAGTTGTTCATGTTATAATAAGAAGTCGCAGAAACGCCAGTGGCAAAATAAAATGGTTTTTCTTCCTCACAGCACCCAAGGCGGAATATTTATTTATTTATTTGTAAAAAACAAATAGCTGTTAATACAAATATATGTAAAAAGTAAGTTTAAAAAAAGGTAAGCCAACAAAGTTTCTTGTGCTAACAATGGTTAAATACATATGTTTTTATTTATGAAGCAAACAAGATAATGAAAAATAAAATAAGAAGGAAGGAGGTTGAGGAAGAGGAAGATAGGATCGGGACAGCAGATGTTCTCGATATATTGTATACTCGTGCATCAATTTGTTGTCGTACGTATTATTTCGGTTCGTTATTTTGAAAGGATGTTATGGAGAATGTCGATATTGTGAAATTGTTCGTCACGTTGTGTACAAATTCAGGGAATTGGAGAATTGAATATGAGTAGACGCGCCTATGAATGAAGAAGAAGACGGCAGTGAACGCTAATACAGCGGTGTATGGAACTCCGTCATTTTCCTACCTCTACTGGAAAATGCAGCTTTGGTTATTTAGGTATTTTAATACCTGTAATTTATTAGACAAGGATGCATGCACATAATATACGTAAAATATAATTATTCCCGATCACAGAGTTGTTAGCATTTCAGTTTTGTACTGCTCGAAATAAAACGATAAAAGATAAGTATATTACGTGATGATTTTAATGAAATTTTACGTAAACTTATTCCATTGATGAAGATAGAACATTTAAAAAATAACATATAAAAAGACTTTGTTTAATCCCGAAAGATACAGATTATTTTATTGAGAGCTCTCTACTACTAATAATAATTATTATTATTAGTAGAATTATACCTACCTACATAATATAACTCTTCATAAGAGCTAAAATAATTTATTTACATTTTCATGTAAATTTAACAAAAAAATTGTGAAAACGTTGTTTTCAAAGGCTTGGACCCCCATCTACAATTCTGCGAAGGCAAAGCATTTTAGATAAAATTATTGTTTACTCTCAAAATAATTAAAATACGTATTTATTCAAAACTTCATTAGGGTCAGAATTGTTGTGGTTGACATTCAAAATTCTAATGAGTAGGCTTCTCCATCATTTTTACAGATCCTTCCAAAATAAGAAATCCACTATAAAAGTTGTAATCGGAAATACTAATCATTAAACTTCCTCCAATAATAAAAAGCGTGAAATTGAATTTTGGAACTTCGTTGACGAGAAATGTTGATGACTTTCTGTCAATGACGACCTTTAATATTGTGGTACGGGTGGTATTGGTTTACAATATTGTCGAACAAAATTGTATTTTACTCTTTACGCCCTCTTATCGCTAAACTTGAATATGTCATCAAAATTGAATATTCGGCCAAAAAGAAGAACCTACAAATAACACATCATCGTTCCAGCCTGGAACTAATATTGTATTATGTAGAGATATTTTGATTTGCCCGAGTTCAAAGATATGATTAAAAATTTGAGGGGAGGAAGGCCAAAAAAGGCCAACGGGGAAAAAGGTAAAGAATTACATGACTTTTCAGACCTGAAACACAGCCAGTCATTTCAATTTTTTTTTTGATTTTGAGGTCTGATCTCTAGGGCGATACTGGGAGTATTAATTATCTATCAATGATTTAAAGTAATTCAATTCAGGCAAAAGGCTTCGCACCACTGACGTTAGAATTAATAGAATTGCTTTAAGCACGATTTCGACGGCTGGAGGCAAATGTCACGTCCAACCAGTTTTGGCACCAGTTAAGTTCACTTCCGTCTACGTTTGTTTCGCGTGTTTTTGACTGCGGTAAGCAAATTACAAAATATTTGAAAGGTTCAAACTAAATTCTCTAACAAAATATTGGTTTTTGTAAACAAGATGAACCTTTTTACTTAATTACTATATAATGGTTTGATCTACTCACCAGTTCATTTTGGATATTAATAAGAGCAATCATGAACATCATTCTTAAAAGAAGAAGAATATGATCGGCTGACTGCATTGGTCACGGCACAGGCAGTTCCACGGCAACCATTTCCAGGCGACCATGGACATTTAAAAGAACACCTTCATATCAGTGTATAGTATTCTAGTTATACTACGGTTGCTTATCTTAAATTTGTTATTTTATGATCTTTCATTTTAGAGTCACATTAGTTATTTTATAACTATCTAGATTATTGTTCAGCCCTCATTTTGATAATTAACTCTTTACCAATTTATCTTGGTGATTGGTATACCCCTATAGATATTCTAATTTAATAAGGGAATTAAATATCATTATAATGGAATTCCACCATGTATTAACAGTTGTAAAAATAGAAATATTGATAATGTAACTTTCGTTACCCAATCAATGCTCGCGTACAAACCCCTTATTTTAGGAATAACTGCTTATCTCAAAAGCAGGGGGAATATTTGCTTTACCAATGATCGTGGATGTCATCGAGGCTAAATTGGTGCTACTGGTTTCGGTATAGATTTAAATCTTTATTCAATCTTAAAACAGCCGTAGTTATTATAAATAATATTGTAAACAGAAACCACTGTATTAAAAAATGTGTGTTTTCTCTTCATGAAATCTTATTTGTAATTGAATTTAAATAATAAAATTTTAAACAAAATTCTAAAGTCTTTATAACCAGTTTTAAATTTTACCCGGATGAAGCTGAATACTATAACAAAATAATGGTTTTAAACAAAGCGTTTTATTTAATAAACAATATGTACTGAAGATGATAATCGCAAAATTGTTTGTAAGTGATATTGAAAATGTCAATGGTGAATGCAGCATCGTTGAGCAGGTGAGTCGCTCTGCTGATTGGCGTGATCTGGTATACAGAACTTTCAGAGCATAAAAGAGTGCATGGGATCTCCCACATGCATACCTGTTAGGAATGTATAAGTTTACCTCTTTCAACATAGGTAGATATAGTTGCAAATATTAACTTAACAACATTTTTCGGCGAGCTTCTAAGGTGTTGAAATCAAGTACCATATTTGTGTTAAAAAGTACGAATATATAAATGCATAATATAAATATTTTTTTCATATAAAGGTAACGCATAAACCTATTTGGCATTCGTTTTATTTCGAGAATATGGTTCTGTTCGGAAGGGGCCCAGATAATGGAACTGTACTCCGAGATGCTGCAAACAAGTAATTCATACGTTTTTCGTATTACGATTTCATTAGTAAATGGTCTCATATTACGAAGAACAAAGTCAAGTATTTTATTGGTGAGGGAGACAATGTCACATATATGGGATACCTCAGTTTTGCGAATCAACTTATTCTTATTCATGCGGTAAGGGAAAAGATTTGGTTCTTTGGATGTTGTAAATGTAACGGCACTGCATTTCTGGATGCTGAAGAATAGTTTGTTCAGTTCCGACCATTTGAAAAGGGAATCAAGATCATTCTGCACAAGAATGGAATCGACAAGACTTTTGATAGCTCTAAAAAGTTTGATATCCTCAGCGAAAGGGAGATATTTTGAGCGTGTAATGGTCTCGTCAATGTCGTATAAGAATAAGAGAAAGAGGAGGTTTCCTAGGCTCGATCCCTGTGGAATCCCGGAGTTCGTTTTATATTTACGTGAAAGTTGGTATCAATATATATATTATATATTGTGTAATGATTGAATAGGTAACCTGCCATGTAAGTGAATATATTTTGGAAGAAACCTATTCCATTTTTATGACTAGCTTATCGCTTAATTTTATCAAAGGCCTTCTCCAAGTCTGTATAAATTGCAAAAACATTTACAAAATTTTCAACATTTTTAAATTTTCAATTGATGTAATTTATGAGATTCATCAGATTCGTTGAGCGTGAGAGGTCAAAATCCGTTTTGGTTTTCGTCAAGGTCGTGTTTTGTCTGGTAATAAAATCTTATGTACAATATAATGTCTAGGAGCTTGGCAAGGTGTGTGTGTGTGTGTCGCGCGTGTATTGTGTACACATGTGCCAGAATAGTGCTATAGGTACTGGATAGTTGTCATTGCGTATTGATGTTACGAGCAATATTTTCTTTTAAATCATGGCCAAAAAATCTAAAATATGTCAAGATTTAGTTTGGGACAAAGGTTATGTAATGTTTGAAGAAAACCGGAAATTGGTGAATTTGGAGAAATAAGTCAAGGAAAGGATAATTTAACTTCATCTCTTTATATGGTCTATAAATAATGTGTAATTATAGCTTGTCCAAAAGAGAAAATAAATGTTAAAAAAAAATAATAATAATAAATTCGTAGAATAGACGTAATATAAGAATAATATAAGAATAGGAAGTAATATTTGTACAGCGCCCCTGAGGTGATTTCTCACAAAAGCGACGCTATAAAAATCATCCGATTATTATTATTATTATAAATCGAAAAAAGCTAGCGCGATCGGTCGGAAATTCGGTGAAAAATTGTTCAGAACAAATTTGACTCCTCGCTTCCATTCTAGGTGGTTCAGCGCCCTTGAGGTGATTTTTCATAAGAACGGCGCTATACAAATCATCCATTATTATTATTATTAGGGTTAATAACAATAACAACTATTTGAGACGAATCTAAAAGCATCTGACGTGTCTCGACTCTAAGCGATTGGACCACTGGACTAGTTATGAAATGGCCTAGTCCCACTATCTCCGCACAGCTGGGAGTAGTTGGGACTTTTGAGCAATATTCGCAATTAATATTAAAAAATAAACCTCCGTTTTATGTACCTTAATAAAGAACCTTAACTATTTGTCAACTTTTACTTGTGTTCATTAGAAAGTCACAATGGTTCAAAATAATAAATTTATTTACGATTTATTTTCATTCCGATAATATTTCAATACAGTTAGCACTGGTGAAATAAAATAATTTACAGCCGAATTGCGGTACTATTTATCAGCGTATAGATTCCGATCCATCAATCAAAACTTCGGTAGAGATAATAACTCACCGCCGCCAATGAACGTGCGGGAGCCCCCTCACCCGAGAACCCGGAGATAAATAAATAATATTGATTCGAAAGCTCGCGATAAATTATTGCGAAAATGTTCATTATGCAGAATTCAGCGCCCGCTCTGTGGAAATTTTAGAGTAATTTATTTGCTAAAGTGAAGGAATAAATGAATAGCAAAAAGTCCTAAGCTAACGAACTGACGTCGGTATGAATACGAATGAGATTTTTTTCTGAAAAGTGAACTTCGGACTCTGAAAGGGAAAAACTGGCGAGTTCAGTACCATTCTTGAAAATGACTTAATACATCAAGGAAATTTGCAATTTCTGTATCAACTGTATTCTTTTCATGTAAATTTGCCAATGGCAGCGAAAGGACAGACCATCTTACTTCGAGATTTTATTTCAAATTACCGCAGCGTTCAAACGTTTTTTAGAATCAGTACCAATTAATTCACGAGACCTTATAATTACTTACCTAGTTCATCGTCTCGAGGCTGATAAGGACTTTGCATTGTAAGGTAGCAGTGTGAATGTAGAAAATTTGACTTAGGGGCTGAATATCGAAGGCAACATTTAAAAAAATGTCAAGGGAACGACGATGGAATTAATTTCTAAATGAAGTTCTGAAACCGACATTGATGTTCGGATATTTAGAATGGATTTTATAAAACAAAAGCGAAAGCAGTTAGTTTGAGATCCCTGAGGCGTACCTTTACTTCTACGTGTGATCTTATTGCTTTGGTAGAAAGGAATAAGACCACACGACAAAATTTTTTGCTTCAAATTTTAAAAATTGGAATTGATGATAAAGCGCATTTTAAATTTTACAAACGAACGAACCTACACGAAGTAGTGGGGTTACGCTTGTAAAAATGGTGTGGACTGTAAGTAATAACGACAGTAGTAATTACAGTTTTGATTGATTGTAATACGGGACAGTTTTAAGGATTAAAGGGTCATGGAAAACCAAACACTTACCGAATGAAGTAGAAACCGAACATGCGCCTGGAAAGTACAATAGTTTTTTTCTTCTCCGAATAAGAGAGCACTCCAAACAATTAATGTCAGATCACTGTGTTACATTTTTCAAAACGTTTTGTTTGATTTGGGATGGTAAGGACTGGATAAAGGGCAATAAAGGATAAACCAAACACATCATCACTTCAGAACCTAACATTAGTAGATATTTAAAAGCTCCAAGCCTCACGATGGAAAAACGTTTCGATACGGAACATGAAACACAATTATTTAGAATTGCGAGTAAAGCGACTTGTCTATTTTTTTTACAGTTTTTGACAAAACTCCACAGCTAAAATTGGGAGCTAAATACCACTAGGATTGTTTAGGATTTCCTGATAAAAAACCGTGTAAATTTCATAACACCACGAAACTTTTCAAAGATTGTGCATTATTCTGTTGCACTCTTCCTTTCATACGACGACCAAATACCGACGTTCCATCATTTTATAATGTAATGATGGCGATGTTGATGTATCGATACAGCGCGGCGTTGTGCGATGATACGGCGTGCATGTTTCTGTGTTTGCTAAAGTAGGATCCTGCGGGATGCGAACTACGTGGAACAGCGAGGACCGCGTTAGTATCCGTAGCGAGGAAGTGGAAAGTACTCCTTCCTGCTAAGCTCAGATAGTTTGCCTGAATTTTAAGGAAGCTTAAATGTATTGATGGCATGGATCAAAATAAAAATCTTATATAAATACACTTTCTCTACATAGGAGCCCTTGAGAAAGGTAATTTTCCTCAAGGCCTATGCTTACTTTGGGAACGCTGGGTGGGGGATCTTTTTGAGTAAAGTAAAGAGTGAGCTTGTTATAGGAGGAAGGAAACAAAGATGCCAGTAAATAATTCCACAACCGAGCTGTTGAACTCAAGAACTAGTCGTAGAAACAAACCGCTTTTATGTGACAAATGTCAAATAGGTACAAATAATGGGCGCGCGTTTGGCCTGTTTCCAGACTGTGCACTGGCGACAAAAGAGTTAAAGACGCTAGTTCCTCAAAGGAACTTCCACTGAAATACCAGTAGAACAAGGACACTATTCCCACCTGACGTCGGTGGTCTCATGATTGTAATCCGTTTTTTTTTTTTTTAGATAGGAGAATCTTTCAAACACATCACCTTTTTCCGCACAGAGATAGGTTTTAATCTTGTTTTCTTTTGTTATTTAGGTACTTTTATGTATTAATAAGGACTGAATGCGGTAGTCATTAGTAAAAAGTTCCCATACAAGCGAGGTTCACAGGCTAAAATGTGGTGCTGTTACTAACACAGATTTATACCGGTGAGGCGTGAAAGTAAACTGAATGCTGTAGAAATGAGATTCCTGAGGAGTACATCTGTAAAACCGAGTATGACGGTTTTACAAATGTGAAAATGGACAAA